>JAHWFP010112595.1:0-23730 GCA_023313725.1 Lithobius niger
GCCACAAGTAACCACAATGGGGGAAGGGGGGTTTCCAAGTAAACCACGTGGCTATTGCATTGAAGGGAAAGCCCTTATCTCCAATGGATTGGTGATTTACCGTACAAGAGTACCTACGCATAGCACCGCAGTCAGCCTTACATTGTTCTTATATTCTTCCTGTATTGAACGTTAACCTATCAGCCCCAATTTCAACCGAACTGAATTTTCCGCATACAGTAAAACCTCTTTAATACGAACTTTAAGGGGACTGCTAAAAATGTTCTTATTAACCGTAGTTCTTATTAAACGGACGAGAGAAATTGGACTGCAACTTAAAAAAAATGTAGCCTACCGGTATACGGTATTTTCTTTTCATTCGTCCTTGACCTTCGCTCTTGCACAAACGGACGAAACTCTTATCACTTTACAAAATGGAGTCAACTAGCGATTGACGTTTTGCGTGAAACGAAACGAAATTTAAGGGGGTGGGAAAAGAAACCGTTACGAACAACAAATTCGTAAAAATAAGCTAGAATTGTAAATATTTGTTCGTCTTATCCGTACTTTCGTATTAACAGAGTTCATTATAGCCGTATATTAGGGGTGTGCGATCACAACTTTTTCAAGTCGAGTCGAGTTCGAGTCGAGTTGGGGGTTGAGTATCGAGTTTCGAGTCGAGTTCTGAGTATGTTTTTACAAACTAAGAATAACTCGGGGAATTCTATGATTTTTCACAAAAAAACCTGGAAAACTCCGGGAGAAAAGCAAGGCCAGGTTTTTGGGCCAAGGCCAAAGTGCATTAAACACAGCATGTTAAGACATTGTGGTAAAAATGATATCTTAATACTTTTGTGTTAAAACCTAAAAGTTCAATAAATAGACCTGATTTTCTTGCAACATGTCAGCCATAGAAACAAGTAAAACTGTTAAGTCACCTGCGAAAAAAATTTCCTACCAAAAATATTACGGTAAAAAACCTGGATATTGACCTCACCTACTCTGAAAACCTGGAAAACTCAGGGGGAATTCTTTCAGTATTTTGGTGGGAACCATGCAAACGCTGAACCAAATAAATTAGTTTTTCCTGTATCAAAAACACTACACACACGACAGTCACTATATAACTACAAGAAATATTCCACAGTTTTTAAGCATTTTTTCCACAAAACTTAAGTAAATGTGGTAAGTTTTGTTGCAATTTGTTGAAGATACTACGATCTTTTTTGCTAAAACTCAACATAGATCGCTTCTGTCCCAAACTAAAGGTTGTAGAAGCGAGAATGTCTCAGACTGACTGACAGAAGCAAAAAGGAGTAACGAGATTCCCATCGTGATACTCTGTAAAACTCGAAACTCGAAAATTTCGAGTTTAAAGTTTTAGGATCGAGTCGAGTTTACACGACGAAGTCAAACTCGAACTCGACTCGAAATTTCGAGTTTTGCACATCCCTAGTACGTACCAACAGGTTCACGGCAACATAACCTGGATTGTTAGCACTTCATGACCAATATGGCTGAGTTTCATTCCCGCTGATGATTTGTAAGATGATTCCTTCAACTGTAAATTAATAACAATGTTCTACAACCAAGTAAGTGTTCATTCCAGAGAAGCAGAAGTTAGACCAAGCGGACTCTAGGTTTAGTCTCAGGTAGCATTAATGGGATACGGAGCCGACAGCCAGTTCTGGTTGCCCAGGGGACTTTGAAAAAGTCTTCACTCCTTTACAACTGGTGGCAAAGCGGTGAAATCAAGTACCTAGTCCTTTTGAGAAGCCAAAACCGCTCAATACGCCGCTGATATTTTTCGCTGATCGTTGTGGAAGTCCGGATCCGGGATAAGGCATTTATTTACCCTGTCACTCTGGACCCTGGTTCGCCATTAGCGACCGAAGATCCGCCAACCCAGCGGAATCCTGAATTCTTGAAGCAGATGTGTTGGAAAGAAATTGATTTTCTGACTAAGGATACGGTAAGGGAAAGGAACAGTAAAAAAGAACTGTTAGCAGTGGGATACAAGTGTTAAACTGTAACATGTATCGTTTCGTTGACTTTAAGGCCAATCTTCTTCAGCATCTTATAAATCACATGTACGGTAAGTGCTATGTGAGTATGATTTTATAAGCGGTTGGTGCAGAGCCCAAGTGATAATTCTTGGCTAATTGTTGTCTTTTTGGTTTAAAAAGGGACAAGATAGTTAACCAGCCAATACCATTAGTGTGTTAAATTAATTTCGGTGAAGTGCTTATTCGTGTAGGAAATTTGGGTTAAACGTATTGGGGTTGTAAAAATTGTTTTGACAAATTTGTGTAACGTTTTTAATTCTTACTTGTATCAAAAGATTTGTTTTAGTTAAAATTAACCTGGTGTAAAAAAAAACTTTTTTTTTTTATTCAAAGTAATTGTGACGTGACGTTCAACTGGTTTTTTTCCGCTTGGTTTATCGAGGATCGTTTTCTGAGTTACCGTAAAACTTTGGGGTATTGAGATTTTTTTTCAGCACCAAGAAAAATTATTATTGTCTTGTCCCCCCCCCCCCCAGCTTGTGCATTGCCTGCTTGATTATTTTAATTGGAAGGTTTTAAGGATTTGTTAAAAGACTGAAGCAAGGACAATCCAAGAGTCTTTGGATGATAATAAATTAGATGTATTAGACATTACAGATTATCTTGCTCCAATTAAGGAGGCTAGGGAACGACGTCAGAGTTTGCAAGATAGTTCGGATGAAATTATTTGAAGCGGAAAGCGATAAAGTAAGGTTAGCCCAGCTAGCACAAATTCATGCTCGGGAAGAAAGGCTAAAGCAAATGGATGTTGATAAAGAACTAGAACTTAAAAAATTAAATGCAGATCAAAAGACTTAAATTCCAGAGCCTGCACCTGGTTAATTTAGTTTTATTGTCTATACGAAAATATACATTACCTGTTTTATTAAATAGAGGTTTCCTCCATTTGAGCTCTTGAGGCCTAAAGGTGAGTATTTTAGGATAGTAAAAACTAATTTTATGTTTAAAATTGTCGTTTTCACTTCATCCGAAAATCCTCACCTTTATTTTAGCTGACTTCGTCCAAAAGGAGGCGGGTCGAGCCGTACCCTACTGCGGTAGCACGAAACCGTCCAGAACCACGCCAAGGTTCAACCCTCCCAAAATTCCAAACAGAGTACTGACCTTATCCTCACTACTTGCCAGGTGGCGTGCCCCCTGGAACCGTTGATCCGGCCAGGACATGGGGTCCCTGGTTCCTCAGGCCTGAGGTGTCCCCGAGTTCTCTGTAATAATGGCTGATAAACACTGACTTGTGTTTCCATGTGCAGGCGGCCGTTATCTCATGGATCGGGATGCCTGCAGCGAAAGCCCACGAAGCCGCTAAAGCTCGAAGTTCGTGTGCTCTAATGTGGTCCGGGATGTCTACGCAGTCTTCAGAGGACGCGTAGGCCCTTCTAATTGTGGCGCAAATCCATTGCGCGATTTTCGCCGGGGAGAGCCTGGCTGCACTAGATGCCTGCTGCGACGCTGGGTCAATCGGTAAGAACAGGGGAATGGCCTCGGCGTCGCCATCCTTTTCTGGGACGGAAGAGGCATGGAAGTAAATCTTCAGAGCCCGGATAGGACATTGAGTTCTTTCCAGGTCTTCGTTCCCCACAACCGGTCCCAGCGCTTTGATGACCACTGGCCTCATAAGTTCATCCGGTTTCTGGGTTTTCGCCCTGAATTTAGGATTGTACAGAAGCGTGACCGTGGTCCAGTCCTTGGCGAACCGCAGGTACCGCTTGTTCCTGGCGAATGTGCATAGTTCGCTCTGCCTCGCAACTGTGGCCATCGCTACTAAGAAAATGGTCTTCTGGGTCAGGTGAAGAAGAGACGCATTCCGAAGCGGCTCATACGGGGGACCTGAAAGCTGTGCCAACACCAGAGGAAGATTCCATTCCGGGAACAGTTTCCTGATACGAGGTCGAAGGGCTCCCAGGGATTGCATGAGACGAGTGAGGACGTGGTGTGACATGATTTCCTGTCTGCCATAAAATGCCAGCACCGAGTTAATCGCTGAACGATAACCCTTAATGGCTGCAACCGAAAGTCCCTTGTCGAATAGGCCGACAAAGAATTCCGTGATGTCAGTGACCACCGGGTCACAGGGGTCCAAGTCCCTTTCCTTACACCATTCAAACCACCGTTTCCACTTAGCCTCATACACCTTGATTGTGGATTGGCGGTGACAGAGCACTAATTTCTCAATGACGCAGGAGGAAAAACCAGTATCCTCCAGTTTCCCCTTCACAGTCTCCAGGCGTGAAGACGAAGCACCCCGGGGTTGGGGTGAAGGGTTCTTCCGTTGTGCTGTGATACGATGTCATCTCTTAGTGGCAACTCGATGGGGTCTTCCTTTGACAGCTGTAGGAGGTCCACATACCACGCTGCTGCTGGCCAGAGCGGTGCAATGAGTATGAACTGTCCCCCTGAATGGCGAACTTTGTTCAGTACTTTTTGGAGCAGAGCGAACGGGGGAAACATGTATGCCGATATCCTGTCCCATGACATGCACAGTGCATCCGATGCCCACGCTCGTTGATCCGGAAACGGGGAGACGAATTGGTCCAATAGCGTGTTCTGGAACGTGGCAAACAGGTCCACCACCGGTTTCCCCCACCGCTGGAATATTGCCTGGCAGACACTCTGGTTCAGTCTCCACTCCGCTGGGGCCGTCGGAAGTCGTCTGGACAACTGGTGTGCCAAGACATTCAGCTTCCCCGGGATGTGTCTTGGGCGAAGAGTGATGTCGAGTTCTTGACAGAGCACAAAAATCGCCGACACTTCTTCGTGGAGGGATCGCGAGTGCGTTCCCCCTCCCCTCCGCATGTAGGCCACTGCCGTGGTGTTGTCCGTCATCACCCCGACATGGGTTCCCTGAAGAATGCTCGCCCACTCGTCCAAGGCCTTGCGGACGGCCCTCAATTCCAAGTTGTTGATGTGAAGTTCTGCTTCCCGAGGCGACCATCTTCCAGCCAGCTGACGATCCCCCATGTGGGCTCCCCAACCCAGGAGGGACGCATCCGTGAAGAGGGTGTGATGAGGAGCCGGCGCGTGTACCGGGATACCTGTCCTCAGGTTGTCTGGTACAGCCACCAGACCAGATCCTGCCGTGGTAGGTTCAGGAGGTCGATCTCGTCTTCCCAGGACGTCCTCTCTATCCAGTTGTCCTTTCTGAACCAGTGGAGGCTCCTGGCTCTCCACGCACCCATTGGGACTAGATCCGCCATGGAGTCGATCTTGCCAATTAGGCGGCTGAGGGATCTTGCCGTAGTTGAGTCTGAAGGATATCCTGGATTGAAGCCTGGAGGTCCCCAATCCTGTCCTCCGATGGTCTGACCATGAAGTCCATCATCTGGAACGCCGCCCCTAAGAACTGGAATCCCGTCACTGGGGCCCTTCTGGACTTCTTCTCGTTGACTCCGAGACCCAGATCGCTGAACAACTGGCTGACAGTGTCCGTGTGCTCCTGTAGGGTCCTGCTTATTTGTTGCGGAGCAGCCAGTCGTCTAAATATCCGTGAGATTTCACTTCCCGCTGGTGGAGAAATCCCAAAACCGGCTTGAGGATTGATGTGAAAACATGTGGGGCAGTGCAAAGGCCAAAGGGGAGGACCGTGAACTGGAATGACCTGGCGTGCACCGCAAACCGGAATAATTTGAATGCCGAAGGGTGGAGGGGGACATGGAGATATGCGTCCTCCAGGTCCAATGACGTGGTAAACTCCCCTTCCTGCAGCGATTCCCGAATCGACGAGAGCGTCTCCAACTTGAAGTGCTCCTGCGCAATGTGTTTGTTGAGGAGCCTGAGATTGAAGATGACTCTTCTTCCTCCGCCTTTCTTCGCGATCACCCGAGCTGGGCTGTAGAACCCCGGCGATCCTTCTGGTGTCGGCTGAATTGACCCTTTTGCGAGGAGAGTTTGCACCTCTTCTTCCAATAGCGGGTCTACGACGTTTAGGAGCCAACTTGGAACCACCTTCGATAGTTTTGGTACTGACAGAAATGGTGGTCTGTATACTTCTCTGATGACGGAGAGAACGAATGGATCGCTCGTAACAGATTCCCACGTAGGATAGTGGAATCTTAGCCTGCCTCCCACCCGTCCGTGAAGGAGAGCAAGCTGGGGCCTCGATATGTCATAGTTGTCCACCCCGACTTCTTGAGCCTCTTCCTTTGCTTTGGGGTCCGGCCGACGATTTGGTTAGGTCCTGAACCTTAAAATGCCCGCTGCCTCTGCCCCTGTTACCCTGGTGGGAGGAGCCCCTCTGTTTCCTGGGGCCCGACGTCGGTTGGGGGTCACGAAAGGGCTCCTGGTTGAAGTTCTTGTAAGGAAACCGACCCTTGTACTTCTGAGGGTGATCCATCTTAGGAGGGGGTTTCACCTTTCCTCTCAGGTCCGGGGCGATCGAAAGGAGTTCCCCATTGAACAACCTGTCGGACTTATGAAATGGTAAAAGCCTAAGCTAGCCGGCTGTTTCCTTCAGAATCGATGGCGCTCCACTGAGGTAAGCATCCCGTCTTCGCAGGACTGAGTTCGCTGTTGATCGCACACCCCAGTCGATGGTTTCCTTCTGAAAGGAGATCGCCTGTTTCAGAAGGTCTGCGCAGTCCCGGACGATCCCTTGATCCTGGCTGTCGACCGGGGTCCTGATAAAGGACTGTAGTGCCGCCAACGCCGCTGAAGCCACCAGCTCGGCGTGAGACGCTGCCCGAACCCCTATGCGTAATAGCCGTTCCTCCGCTTCGAACTGCTTGAGCGGAACACGAATCACCACCGGCTTTGGGAGGCAGGAGTCGTACTCCATGGATGCGTACTCGTGAAGATATTCAGCCTCCTTGAAGGTGTAGTAGTTCCTGGGTTTTGGTGCCGATGGGTTCAGCGGGCCAAAGTTTGAAGTGCTGAAAAAGAAATCCTGTTTACTGGAGTCATGCCGTGGGAGTTCTTTACCAGTGACTATGGGTTTGCTCCCCTCTCTCAGAAGACCACCTGCGTCAAGGAGAGAGCGGTGAAGCATCACCGATTGCGGCAGAAGGCTAACAGGGTGACGAATGTCCTCCATTTTGGCGAAAGATGCAGTGGGGGGCTCGTCCGGGTTACCGGGCGAGAGATCTGGCCTCGACCGGCAGAATGACGAGGGAAGATAGAAATGGACTCGTCTCACAATGCTTTCAAACGCTTCCTTTTTTGACAGGTACGCCGCATCTTCGGTTGCCAATCGATTAGAAGAAGACGACTCACTCGATTGGCTCCTTGAACGTTTCGACGACTGTCGTGGGCGAGTCTCCTCCGACATTCTCCCCTCCCGCCTGTCGCCTGACCTGGATCTCCCCCCTGATCTACCCTTGGATAAAGGAACCGTAGGCGAGGTGCATCCCCTCCATTTTGGTGAGCGGCTCCGAGACCGAGTTCGTGACCCGCAGCGGCCCTGTCTGGGATCTGACTTGTCCCGGTGGTCGTCCCTGGTTTTCGCTGAAGGCGAACCACTCTTTCGCTTCGAAGATTGGTTGCCACCAGTTGGCTGGTCCCCCACTCCTTGACTGATATGGGGCTGTTATCCTGCCACGTTGTCCAGCCGTGACAGACGGCCGGCCCTCCAATTTCGGCCAGCCGCCGACTGTTGGTCCCTTGTCAACTGTCGATCTCTTGGTGACCGATGTCCCGTCGGTGACGCACGGTCCAATGGCGACTGATGGTCCCTTGACCACTGATGATCTCTTGGTGACTGGCGACCTCGTGGAGACCGACGTCTCCTTGGAGACTGGTGCCCTCCTGGAGACTGACGGACCCCAGGCGACTGGCGGTTCCTTGGCGACTGACGCACCCTACGAGACTGATGGTCACCTGGTGACTGACACCCGTCCGATGGTCGATGCCTCGTAGGTGACCGCTGAACTTCTGGCAACTGGCGTGCTCTTGGCGACTGATGGTCTCCTGGTGACTGGTGTCCCATCTGTTCGAGGAGATGCGCCTTGTGTTTGCCAACGTCTCCCGACGAAGCTGGAAACCCTCTGGTATTCCTGAAGCCTGCTGCCTGGGATTCGCTGGCTGCAGCATAAGCCACTTTCCTAAGCGGTGCAAAGAAGTCATCTTCCAGTTGTGGAAAGGGTAGCGGTAGCAGACTTCCCCCAAAATCCGGCAGTCCTGACAGAAAATCCGATGGGGTGACGGCGTCAAGCACCGGCGACACACGCGCCCTGTTCCCGGCCGCGCAGGCGGCAGCGATCGCGCCACCGCCCGGGGCCGATGGCCGAAGGCGACTGGGGTCCTCCACGAGAGGCCGTTCCAATGGCGCGAGTCTTGCTTCAAACTTTTCTTCGATGTTGGCAGCAATCCGCGACTCAGATCCAGCAATGCGTTCAGTCATCCCTTCGAACATGGATTTCATCGTGGTCTGCATTTCTTTAATAGCATTTAATGTGCAAACCGATTGGGCGTCCGATCCGAGGACGACCAACGACGTGATAGACGGTGTCGAAGCGGCCGAACCGCTGCCGCTGAATTTCCGATTCATCACTCTAGCGGGTAAGAAGTCGTCTCCGTCTAGGCCTTCCCGCAATAATCTGTTGTCGAGGGAGCCAGATTTGCCCCCGTCTTCCATTATCTTTCGTCTGCGAGCTTCCGTCTGGTCCGACTTCCTCCAAGAACGGCGAAACCCCTTGATTTCGTCGGCCGTGTGCGAATGACAGATTCGCACGGATTCACACGGATTCACACGGATTCTCGGTAAAATCACAACCACGGCATCTTCTGCATTCAGGATGTCGATCTCCAGGGGTGAGCCGATGTCTGCAAGTGCCGTAAAGCACTGGTTTACCCATCCTACGAAATAACGGCCTTGCACAAAGACACAAGTAAACTAATTGAGCAATCAAGAGGCACGTCCGTACGCGTGCCTGCCCACGAAAAAAGTGACGAACAGCCGAATAGCGCTGGGATCGCTCACACGATAGTGCCTGGGGGCAGACTGTGGGTAGCACGAAACTCGGTTAAACTGTGGGCATTGAATGAGCATGTATCTCACGATAAGCTAAAATAAAGGTGAGGATTTTCGGATAAAGTGAAAACGTCTGTGTTAAGCATAGTGGATGCGGAGTGACCGCTGGTGACGATGGAGGTGCATGACTTCATTCGAAAGAGCATCATTGGTTACAAGCAGTTGATTGCTAACCTCTCGGATGGTCTGGACGGAGGTGGCTGCTTCCTGAAGTTCAGGGAGCTCTGCATTGGCGGCATACAAGGAGTAAAGTTCCTTAGAAAGTCTTTGCCAATGGCCAAAACGAATCGGATGTTAAAATCCTCATTTTCCAATCCTTAACTAACAGATTCAGGCCTTGTGTTAGAGTTGCTCTCAAGATAGAAGCTGAAGGGAAGGATGGAGGAACGGAAGGTAGAGGCGTAACTAACGATAAGGCTTGACTGGTAAGTCCAGGAAGTGAAGAACCTTGCAGAGGCAGAGCATGAGCAACCTCAGAGGACCAACGGTTCCGGTTTTTTTTAATGCAACCAAAATTCAATAATTTTAATGTAAAATAAATGCATAGACTACATACTGGTTTCACAAATATTGCAAAATTTTGCAAATTATTTTTCGAAATGAAGCAAATGAAGCAGTAGGCTAATCAATGAGAAATCCTTCAGCTAGAAAACTGTTTTTTGATCGATTAACCTAATGAGTGCTTTGTTTGACTTTCTCAAAAATAAAAATTGCAGAGTTTGGCAACATTGCAAAACAGTTCTGTAGCCTACATGAATTATACTATACTGGTACTCTTAATAGCGTAAGACTTCCAAGTGTTTAATGTAAGAAAGTAATGTGAAAGCGAAAATTAACACCATAGCTGCAACTTACAACTTATAAAGGGAAAAAAATAAACAACTTTACTTTGTTTTTGTGTGTGACTTACCCAGTATCCGGTACCGACTCGGATCCGGCAAAACTGTATCCGGTCAATCCCTACTTAATACACCACCGTATCAATACTCGCCCCATTTTTTTGCCAAACAACCCTTCCCAATGTCGGTCGCCACTCGCCATTTGGCGAGTGGAAATCAACAGTTGGCGACTTGGAATTTAGCCTTACTCGCCAAATTGGCTACTGGCTACAGAGCAACCACTGAAAAAGGGGTATCTCTGGAACCGTATAAGTTAGAGACGAACGGTTTGCGGCGTTATGCTCAGATTTATAAGGGCTATATAACTGGATTTTCTGCATTAATACTGGAGTTTAAGAAAATTGCACAATTTTGTTAATGCATAAATTAGAGAAACCTTTCATCATACAAGACGTATTTGGTATGTGGCGAGTAAAAATTGTGAAATGGCGAGTGCTTTGTAAGGTCTACTGGCCAAGTGGCGACTGCTACCGGATTGACATTCGGAAGGGTTGTTGCCAAACCAATTTGAAAGTATTACAATTAACATTTTAGAGGGCAGCAAGGGTGGGGGGTGGGGGTGGGGGGGGGGGGGTAGGGAGGCAGTGGGCCAAACTGAATCATATACTCATACTTAGGCACATTTGGCCCACTGTTCATAGCACAGGCCCCAAATAGTGAAAATAAAAGCACAAAATATATCACAAGGATCACACAAACTTAAACAACACTCAAATTCAAAAGAAAACTACACTCACTGGATGTTGCAAATTGTTCATAGGCAGAAATGACTTATTTTAATGTTCAGTCCTATCTTCATCAGGCCCAAAATGTGTGATTTCTTTCTATTACATGGTGAAATGTACTTTTTCAGTCTATTTATTCAAAAGCGTTCGATGCTTCACACCACGTTGGCCTCCTATATTTACCAGGTTGACCCAGATGGTACTTACAAACTGCCATTTTCGTGTGAGGCTGTCTCTCAGATCTTTACTCGTGATGACCCTGGAATTTAGTTCATCACGAGTAGAGATATGACAGACAGCTTCACTCGAAAATGGCAGTTTGTAAGCAACCAGCTGGGTCAACCCTGATAGTGCGACGTGTTTGACGCTTTCGAATAAATAGACTATGAACACTTTACCACGTAAATAGGAAGAATCGCACTTTATGTGCCTGCAGAAGACAGGAGAACTGTTTGTAACATCAAAATACAGTACAACCTCGTTAATAAGAACTCGGATAACAAGAATTGCCGCTTAATAAGAACTTTTTTCAAGATTTTGGTTGGTCTGCTACTCAGTCAGCACTAAATATAAACGGCTATAACGAACTCTGTTAATACGAGAGTACGGATAAGACGAACAAATATTTACAATTCTAGCTTATTTTTACAAATTTGCTGTTCGTAACGGTTTCTTTTTCCTCCCCCTTGAATTTCGTTTTGTTTCACGCAAAACATCAATCACTAGTTGACTCCATCTTGGGAAGTGATAAGAGTTTTGTCCGTTTGCGCAAATGCGAAGGTCAAGGACGAATGAAAAGAAAATACCGTATACCGGTAGGCTACATTTTTAAAAGTTGCAGTCCAATTTCTCTCGTCTGTTTAATAAGAACTACAGTTAAAAAGAACATTTTGAGCAGTCCCCTTAAAGTTCGTATTAAGAGGTTTATCTGCCAATCAAAAATTTGCTAAATACAGTGAAAGTATTTTTTTTTTGATTTGAGCTTTGCTGAAGTTTGAACATTCAAAGTATAATCGAGAGTTTTTTTTTCAATCACAAGGATTCCAAACAGATTTTACATATGAACGAAGTACTTTCCCAAACCTCTGAATAACTAATTACTGTAGTGACATGAAGATCAATCAAACAAAAGCTACTACCTTGTTTGGCTTTTTTAAATATTCCACCATGGCAGAAAGAGGCATTCGACTATCAACAGTAGCTCCTGCAAACAAGTCACAAGCCTCCTGCAATTGCTTCACTTCTGCATCTGACATCAATCTTTTTCTTCCGCTGCGCCATCTGCTGTGTTCACGAGCGTCTGCAAAATAAATTTAGTAGAGTTCATAAAGATAAATGCATTATTTGTTGTATCATTTTTTGTAGAAAATGATGACGCTGGATCTCCCAGGTAACATTAGATGATTGGGCCAATGTTGGCCAACCATAGCTAACGTGGGCAATGGTTTACCATGTTGGCCCCGAGTTGGCGTGCCTGCGTGCACGGGGCAGTTACATGGCCCATTGTAGGACCTATCAATGTTAGCCAACAAGCAGGCATCCCGTCATTGCGCCCACAAATTTATTAAACTACTCCACTAACATGTCGGCACCCTTCACTGAGGCAATGTAGAACTTTACTGCCCCATCAACATGTTGACACACCTTTGCTGAGCCGACGTATTTCTTTACTGCCCCTCACCAACACGTTGGCAATCCATGATTGGCCCAATTTATTGTTCCACTACTGCGTTGGCCGTCTTTTATTGGGCTAACATACGTCTTTTATAGCTCCACCAATATGCTGGTGACGCTACTTTCCGCCAACGTATTCATTTATTTGCTCCACCAACACGTTGGTAGTCCTTCATTGGGTCAATGCATTTCTTTTGCTGCTCTTTCCACATGTTGACCGTATTCGTTGGACCAACATATTTATTTTTCTGCTCCGACAGTATGTTGGCCATCCTTAATTGAGCCAACGTATTTCTTTACGTGCTGTGCCAGTATATTGGCGATCCTTCGTTGAACAAATGCATTTTTATTTCTGCTCCACCAGTATATCGGACATCCTTTGTTGGGCCAATGTATTTCTTTTGAATTGGCCATACTTCATTACGCCAACCTACTTTCTTTTAACTGCAACTAATTCTAATGTTGGAAACAATTATTCAATATAAAGTAGGATTGTTTAACCATAAGTAACGTCACTTTGAGTAGCTTAGATTGTCCATACTGTTGAGCAGTACACACGGACACTCATCAAACTGTTTTTTCTTTGGTGTAATTATAAAAACAGTATTTTGCCGGCCCTCTTGCCTGGCCAGCTGAAAATTGTTTCTATTGTCTAATAGGAAACATACATTACCTGAAAAATTATTGCATTCTTCCCTAATGGATGCTTTCTCTCACTGAGGGTTTTTGAGTTGTGTAAAATCGTACAGCTGCGTAACCCAGTCCGCGCATGCATAATCTGAATGCTTATATCTATGTTAGGCCAAAGTTGGTTTGCCAAGAAAACCCAGATTGGAGAGGATACCCGAACTCCAAAGATCAAAAATCTCGGGGAAAACCATCGTTTTCAAGACGAACACTTTTTTTTCTGGAGCGCCCAAGTGCCAAAAAGACCTCAGTGTTTCACCATGCATAACTACACGAATAACGGACCAAATTGATCCATTCCTTCAGCCCTACACTTCTGCTAAAATCCTACGGAAATGGAACTAAAAAATTCAACACCAATAGTTTTCTACAACCATTGAAAATCTGCTTAAACAGGGCCGTAGTGCTCGCAACTTCCGGTCGCCGTTATTCAAAACAACCTGTATATTTGTAATTATTTTATATTTTTCTTTCAGGCAAAAAGCCTAAATACACTAGCTTAGTTGTGTCAATAGAAGGGGCTGTCAATTGGCACTAAACCTCACATACATGTTGGATACAGACACTTAGAACGATATTTTTTATTCCTGTTCGTCGGCCGCAATGTTATGAAAAATGTCCTATTTCCACAACCTTCATTATCCGCCTCTGCAAATAAGTTTATATTTAAATTCGTTATAGCATTCTTACTGCGCTAGTTATTTATCTTTTGATATTTCTGCCCCTTGAACCCTACCAAGAGTTTGAAGATTTTAACCCATAACCGCCTAGATACGAACGTACGCCTTCAACGTATAACAGCGAAAAATTAAGTCCCAGCGCGAGCTTTGTGAGGGGTCCCTGGGGACCCCGAGCAAAGCGGGCAGTCACAGCAAAGTGGTCAGCTCCAAACCAAGAGAATGCCGGTTCGAATCCGAGAACCGACCCAAGTACCATATGGACTCTAAAAAAAAGGGTCTGAAAGTTTTTTCAGGCGGTTATAGGTTATTTAACTGCAATTTTACCGGACACAAATTTTGTTGTATATAGTTTTGCTTACATCTCCAACCAAAACTCCGATTGTGACCACCATTCCAAAGACAAACATCTAGCTTCTCTTCTATTAATCATCCAATAGATCTGAGCACTCCTTCAATTAATTACAGTCAATCCAGTTTAAATTAAAGGCCTTTTCACTTTATTAACTGAGTAAAACTCAAAATGCACCTTCTTTAACTAGGCCTCATTCCTTCATACTGCAACAAGCAATCTGTCAATCAAACAGCTGGCTCCTCCCACTTTCTATTGTTGTCTGGGCCCTCAGGTAATCAGAGGTGCCTAGCTCCCCCGTGCGTCCGCGCCTGGTCTGGTTGGAGCCGACCTGCTAGCATAAAAACCCCAAGCAGTTCCTTAGCACAGCTCACAAATCTCAAGCTAGAGGTGGTCACGCCGATCGAGAGTGGAGATGTCACAGTCCAAATGTTGCCATGCTGGACAATTGGTAGGGGTTGGTATTTATACCTAGTTTAAACTTGAAAGTAATTCGTTAGGCTCCATTCTAAATTATTATTTTAATTTTAAATTAACTTCTAGCTTTGAGAAATTATGGTTTAACTTAGACCATCGGCATTTCTGGACCCAGTTAACCATAACGTCAGGGTGGTTCCCTTCCTAAAAACCAGCGCCTATCTTGTTTATATTAAACGTTAATTTAAACAAAAGTCTTCTAATTGCTACCATCAGTCGAGGTAGAGTTAGTTCGTATTTATTAAAGTATTATTTTGATCTTGGGAGAGCACCACTTGAAACAAAACTGTAGGCCTGATTTGTAACTTGCGGATGCACTTTATATTTAAGGGGGTTAATTGTAAACCCAAGGTAACTTTTCCTGAGGGAAAATTTATGTATGTGAACTAAAAACCAAAAAATTTGTTGTTTGAATTTCTTATTGCAAATTCCCAGTTGCTTTACTTAAAGCCTTCTTGTGAAAACTAGTGTTTTAATTAAAATCGCATTTTATATTTTGTTAACTGCATAAAATAAAAAGAACATTTTGCCGGCCCCCAGCCTGGCCTGCTAAAAATGGTTTCTTTTTGCCTAAAACATACTTAACCTGGTAATTTTAGCATTACATTCCTTGAATGTGATGTTCCCCTGGAGGTTTCTTCCGGTTTGTAGACGCCTGCTTGCATATCCCACCGCGCATGCGCGGCGCGGTCCTCCTTTATAAAAGCGACAGCGCGCACGCTATCGGCATTAATTTTACTCTCAATGTGTCAGGCGGTGACTCGACAGGGGAGGCAGGGCGGGAATTAAGGTTAAGTATGTTTTAGGCAAAAAGAAACCATTTTTAGCCGGCCAGGCTGGGGGCCGGCAAAATGTTCTTTCTTTATTGCCAAAACATCTTAACCTGGTAATTTTAGCATTACCAGTTGACCTCGTCAAAGTTGGTGGCGGGCACCGTCTGATCGAGCGCCCCGGGATGCAAGCAGGCGTTCCCCCATGAATTCTTTATCTGCAAGAGAAAAAATTCGCACTTTATTCAGAACAAGTTGAGTTAAGCAGGTATTTGGTCTCTTTCGTGGGATTTGGTGGCCCTGAAAAGGACCGTTGTTGAGGGTCTTGCTTCTAGCTGGATGGATCTTGCTTCCTTCTGGATCTTGCTTCTGCTTCGTTCTGAGTGCTTAAGGGGGTCTTGACCACAGTTCTGGCTGCGACGATCGGTTCCAGCCGGTGTAGTCCGGATTCGTCCTTCGTCATGTCCCTTAGGTAGTGGGACGTGAAGGTAGATTGGTGGCGCCACGATGCTGCTGCCAGGATCTCTTCGATTGGTGTGGCATTGTGGTGGGCCCAGGATGTGGAGATTGCACATACTTCGTGTGCCGTTATCCTCATGTTCTTACTCAATCCGTGCTTGTCGTAAGCCGCTTCGATTGTTTTCTTGATCCAGCGTGACACCATGACGGTTGTTGTTCCGCCGGTTTGGGGATCCACTGGAAGGAAGAGTTGATTTCTGCCTCTCCGAATGTCTTCGTGTTGGCTGCGGGTTAGGTAGAAGCGGAGAGCTCTGACTGGGCAGAGGAGGCGTTCTGGTTCGTTCCCTGTGAGGTTTGAGAGGGCAGGGAATGTAATAGGTTTCGAGGGTTCGGATGGTTTTTGAGTTTTTGCTCTGAAAGATGCTCTTGGGAAGAGTGTGACTGACGAGAAGTTGGGGTCGAAGATGCAGTATGCCGGGTCTGCTGAGAGGGCTTGGATCTCAGAACATGCTGCCAGTGTTACGAGGAAGACAGTTTTACGGGTCATGAGGTGGAGTGAGCTGTCTTGCATGGGTTCATAGGGGTTATCCATTAGTAATTGTAAGACGATGGAGAGGTCCCAGTCGGTGACGGAACGTCTAGTGGTAGGTCGTTCGTTTTCGTATGAGCATAGTAAGGCAGAAATTCGGTAGTCTTCCAGTAGGGCAGTGCGGCCGGCAGCTTTGAAGACGGAGTTTAATGCAGATCGATAGACGAGGATGGTGGAGCCTTCGAGTTTGTCGATATTGAATAGGTCGCCGAAGAAGCTTAGGAGTTCGGGAAGAGAGGGGTTGAGTGGATTTGTGCGTTTTGTGATACACCAATGAATCCATTTTGACCAGTGGCTGTCATACATACGGTTCGTTGATTCTCTGGTTGCTTTGGATGCGATGCGTTCAGCCTCTTCTTGATGAATGCCAGCCTTTTTGAGGAGTTTGATGATAGTAGCCACCCGTGTAAGTTTAGGAGTGGGAGGTTCGGGTGCAGTTTTGTACCTTTCTGTTGTGACAGAAGATCTGGTAGAAGAGGGAGGCTTCTTGGAGTGTCGACTGCTAGGTTTAGGAGGAGCGGGAACCAGGCTGCAGACGGCCAGAGGGGAGCTATTAGGATGAATAGGCCCTGGCATGATTCGATTTTCCGAAGTACTTGTGGTAGTAGTTTGAAGGGTGGAAATAGGTAGGCGAACAGGTTGTGCCATGGAAACGTGAGAGCGTCCACTGTTACTGCTGAGTCGTCTGGGATCGGGCTGATGTAGTGGGGAAGTCTGGCATTGTGCCTCGTGGCAAATAGATCCAGCATTGGTTTGTCCCATATGTTGAAGAGAGATTCGCAGATGGATTTCTTGAGGCACCATTCGCCTGCTGGTGGCTTCAGGCGTGAGAGCGAGTCTGCAATCACATTCCTGTTGCCTGGGATGTGAAGCGGTAGGAGGGTGATGTTGTGTGGGATGCACAGGTTGAAAATTTCTGTCATTAAGTTGTGGAGTGATCTTGATTTCGTCCCGCCTTCTTTCCTGATGTAGGCCAGGGCTGTTGTGTTGTCGGCCTGGATCTGTATGATCTTGTTTTTGATGAGTGGCAGGAAGTGCTGGAGGGCTAGGAGGATTGCGCGTAGCTCCAGTCCGTTGATGTGGTCTTTGAGGGTGGCAGGCCACAAGCCGGAGATTTCCTGATTGTTCAGGTGTGCCCCCCAGCCGGTGCTTGATGCGTCCGTGAAGATTCGGTGGTCGGGTGGTGGTTCCTGTAGAGGGACGGATTTCGACAGGTTTGTGACGTCGGACCACCATAGGAGGGATTCGAAGGGGAAATCCTTGTTGAACGGGATTTGTCTGTCCGGAATGTTTTGGTTGATTGAGTGGTTGTCTATCCGGTAGTGGTGGAACGGTCTTACCATCCACCGTCCGTGCGGGACTAGGTTGGCCATTGCATCCATTTTTCCGATGAGGGAGTTCAATTCCCGGGCGGAGAATTTCGGTTGGAGGCGGAAGAGCCGGATGTGTTTTAGGAGATCTTCTATGCGTTCGGGGGATGGGGAGATTGATGGCAATCGAAGGTCGAATGTAGCTCCGAGGAACGTGAAGACTTGTTCTGGGAGGAGTCGTGATTTTGCTAGGTTTACGCCGAATCCCAGGCTGTTCAGCAAGTTGATGGTCCTGGTCTTGTTGCGGTACAATTGTGACGGGTCTGGGTTGTTGAGGGCCTAGTCGTCGAGATAGGCATTGGCTGGTATTTGATGCTGGTGAAGATGTGCCAAGATTGGTTTTAGGACCAGGGTGTAAATTCTTGGGGCTGCATTTAGGCTGAAGGGGAGGCAGCGGAATTCGTAGATTTTTTGGTTGTAGATGAAACGAAAGTAGTGGGTGATCACTGGATGAAGGGGGATGTGAAGGTAGTCATCCTCCAGATCGATGGTGACTGTCCAGTCGTCCTGTGTGAACGATTGACGAATGGACTCTAGGGTTTCTATCTTGAAATGTTCGTTTTGGATGAACTTGTTGAGGGGCTTCATATTGAAAATTAGACGTAGGCCTCCCGATTTCTTTGGCCGGGTGAAGATCGAACTGTAGAAGCCCGGGCCTGGGTTGGAGAGTCGACGCACCGCATCCTTCCGTAGCAGCTCCGAGACTTCGTGCGATAGGGAAGTTGTCGTTTGGGGCGAGAAGTCCCAAGGGGGCGATGGCGACAGTGGCGAGTGGAGTAGGAACGTCGGACGAAAGCCTTTTTTTATTATCGACAGGATTTCTTGGTTGGTGGTTAATTTTTTCCAGGCCGGGAGAAAATGGCGTAATCTGGCTCCGACCGGGAGGCCAGCTAGGTGCAGGGCGTCATTGTTGGTTTTTTCGTTGTAATCTTTTACCCCTGGGTGATGAGAAACGGCTCCTTCGGTCGGGGGTAGCAGCGCGCTTCTGCTGGGAGCGTTGGCCGGGGCGGGAGCGAGGAGCGTCGGAACGAAAGGGCTGCTGGTTTCGTTGTTGAGGAGCGGCAGTGTCGTCCGGGCGGCTAGAGAACGGTGCCGTGTTTTTGTACCAGTCGTTGGCGGGGCGGGGGTTGGCATGTCTGTTCCACGTAGACGGACGGTTTGAGGGTATAATTTGCTTCAGTGGTCTTGGTTTCTTTGATACGTTGAGGTGAGGAGCGAGTGTCGGGATTTGTCCTCGAAAAAGAGTCTCAGACTCGTGGATCGGTTGGTTTCTTAGACGGTGACGTTTGGAGACGTTTAAGTTGTGTATGGACGACAGGGCGATGTCGCGAAGGAGGAGGGTGTTATTGAACAGTGCCCTTGACGCCCAGTTTATGGCGTGGTAGGTGGCGAAATTGGCCTTTTGGAAGAGCTGGGAAATTAGGGACGGTAGGTTCTTGAGCTCATCAGAAGTATTATCGGACGACAGCTTCTCGCATAGAGCGTTGATGGCGGTATGGAGGACGTCGGCTTGGGAGGCCGCCCGTAGGCTTAGCCGTAGACATCTGTCGTTTTCGTACAGCACGAATGTAGGAATTTCGGCTTTCCTGGGTATGGACATCGAAGTGCCTAAGTCCATCTTGATTTCACTGCAGATGAATTCACATTCTGGATAAGTTTCAAAATTGGGGGGGTTTGTGGCGCCGTCACCAAAGGATCTGAAGAAGCCGTTTTCACGGCCAGGGCGTGGCATCGGGGGTTCGGTGTCGAGAAGAAGGGGATCACCCTTGCCCAAAATGGAGCCTTCGTTGCGGAGCAGACACGTTAGGAGTGTCGTTGACTGACCCAGAAGGCAGCGGGGCTTGGTATCCTTGTCTCTGGATGCGAAACCAAGGGCTGTCGTTAGGCCCCAGTTGATGACGGGAGCGTCCGGCACGTTCGAGGGCTTGAAAAGGAAGCAGTCCAGGACTGTCTGCTCGACAGTCTTCAAGAGAGCTGCGAGCGGCAGGGTGGCTTCGTCATGAGTGTCGTCCGGGAACCTGATGCGTTTCTCGGCAGTAGGGGCGGGCGACAGCTGGTGGTGCGACGACAGTGTGTCGTCCGGCTTGCGCTTGGACGCCGAGGCCGGCGGAAGAGAAGCGGCACGTCCGTGCCCTTCGTGGCTAGAAGTGGATGCGACCCAGTCCTGGGTGCGGGCCTTACGTACCGACGACAGCAGGAGGGAGGCGGCATCGGGGTGACCTGTAGGTGGTGGACAGTGTCATGTACGATTTCCCGTACGACACTGCGGGTGACGCTTAGGCCAATCCGGGAAGAGTTGGACGACAGATTGAGCGGAGAGTGTCATTCCGGAGATTGGGCGAGCGACGCTTCACAGAGCTTGCGCTTGGCGGCATGGTAGTGAATTTTTGCGGCACGAAGGTCTTGTCGCAGCGACGATAGATCAAGTGGGGCGGGGAGCGGCGAGCGCTGGCCCGGGAGGAGTGGAGAGTCAGGCGATGCGACAGTAGGCGTGACATCGACGGGTGTCGGACGGTTAGGTGCGGCGAGGTCGAGGGCGGATGCCCAACGACTGCCAAGATCGAAGTGAGCAAGAGCACGAGGATGAGCGGCAGGAGCGTTGTCCATCTTCGGCGAAGAATCTAATTTTCCAAACGACAGTCGGGGAACCACGGAGCGAGGTGGCGTGGAGACACCTATGGAGGAAAATGAATGCCGATAACGTGCGCGGTGGGATATGCAAGCAGGCGTCTACACACCGGAAGAAACCTCCAGGGGAACATCACATTCGAAGAATGTAATGCTAAAATTACCAGGTTAAGATGTTTTGGCAATAAAGAACCAAGAGTTTTAAACTTCAGTTTGTTCCCTTGTTTGTTTAATTGCTAGAGTTAGCTATTATGTAGCCCATTTTTATTTTTAAACTGTGTGTGCTATTAACGTTACTCCACCATGGTGGTAGCACGTACCTAGTTATTAATTATTGGATAGGCCTGTAACTTAGATAGGACATAGAAGCTCCATTCCCCATGTCGGGTCAGTAGCCAAAACCGTGCTGTTCAGAAAATAACGAAACAAACAAGTCAGAGTAATTTTTAACTTCACCTAAAGTCAACCAGGATGTCGGGGATATTACAAGCACCTCAGCCTTCTTAGCATCCGCTGTTACAATAAAAACATTCAGGCGAGACAGGCCTGCCATCTTTTCCCTCTCGATTTGTCACGTGGGTGACTCAAGAGGGGAGGCTGGGTGGGTACAGGTAATGTATGTTTCCTATTAGGTAATGGAAACAATTTTCAGCCGGCCATAAAGGAGGGCCGGCAAAATACTGTTTCTCTTGTTGCTCGGAAACATAGATTACCTGTACAATTATTGCATTTACAGGAGACCTCGTCAATCAATGAGGTGGGCACCACATCATGAGTACCCAAGGGTTACGAGCTGGCGTCCCCCAAAAAGACAACGCTTCGCACATTAAAAAATAGACAAGCTGGCGATTTGGATCTCATTCGTTGAATGTTGTGGCAGCTTCAGCTTGAGTACATCTGCATGTCAGTGTTTGTTTTCAGTGCTTAAGGGAGGTTAGATGGCATGTATGGTCATGGTAATGAGTCCTAGACAATATAATCTGTTTCCTGGAGTTGGTGATTAAGATGCAGTCCAACTTCTCCAGGAGGTTGCTTGTGGGAATTCGACGTTGCTTGTTTTGTTGTGGAAAGTCCAAGACGCCTGAAAAGCATTGAGTTCATGTGCGCTGCTACTGTGACGTTGACAGTGAACGCAATGTGAAGGGCTTTGATAATGCTGATGATGACCATCTTGATGCTTGAAACTAAGCTTGCTGTTGAATCTTGGTGTGAAAGGAAGGAAACATCGCTCTTTACAGAAAACAAGAGATTTTGTTTCCTTTGGAAAGAGTGGTGGTACTGAAAAAGGCCAATTTGAAGTGAGGGTCTTGCTTCTGTTTCAAGGCATATGATTCAAGGCGTTTGCTTCAAGACATCTGCTTCAAGAGAATAGCTTCAGGACGTTAATGTCTAATGTTCGGTGCTAAAGGGGGAGGGAGGTGACACATCTGGCAGTGACAATAGGTCCCAGACGATGCAATTCATTGGCTTGAGTCGGTATCTCGCGAAATTAATGGCTTGTGAGGACTGTACAATTCTACCGTAAACCATGTATTACACTCCCAGTTGGAGCTAAAGCCCACCCCTCTAAAATGCTTTTAAGGTCAAAATTATGAAATAACGGAGCTAAAGCTTCGATCTTCGTTTTTCTGCTAAGGATGCACCGAATACAAAATTTGCTAAATACAGAATATACAACCGAATACCGAATATTCGGCACCAAACAATTTACATATTCGGCCAAATACCGAATTGTTCGGTTCTGTGCCGAATAATGACTGAATAGGCCGAATACCGAATTATTCGGCCGAATAATTAACCGAATACCTGTAATTTAAACATATTTGATCATTTTAGAAATGTCAGAAAACAATTCCTCACAAACCGAAAACTAAATGCTTAGCTGAACGTTCTTACATTAACTCAATTGCTTAAATATAAACTAAAAAATATTCAGTCGAATAACAACGAATCTTAACACTATTTGGCCGAAAACCGAATATCACTATTCGGCCGAATACCGAATACTTGAATTTTTGGCCGAATAGGCCGAATACCGATTAATTACCGAATATTCGGTGCATCCCTATTTTCCGCTACAAAATTAACGAAAAGCATCTAATAAGTCGTCTATCACGTAACTAGATAATTTATTTTTTATCATAGTAGTACTTTTAACAATAATTAGTGGTAGACCAGTGACTAGGCAACCACTGTGTCCTAACCTATATAATCTACACTAAGTACCTTGAACAGTAACTTGGGATTGGGTAAATAACATGGATATGGATAACGTTATTTTCACAGTCTCTCAACATAACCCGTTGTAACCCAAAAGGTTTATTTCTTCTCTTCAACATTATTTTCCGTGAATTCAGTAGTTTTCTAATCTCCTAGCTTAAAAGTTATCTAGGCCAGGATTACAAATGAACAGCTGAATGGATCAGGATGGACCTCTCAAAACAAGGTCATCAATCATAGTTCAGCAGTAAATAATGGCTTAGCCATATTTTATCCCACAGCTCAAGTTTAAAATAAATATCAATATTTATTATTTATTATTTATTATTTATTTATTTGTTATTAAATGAGAACAAAATAAAGTAATAGTGTAAAATTAATGAAATTAGATATTCTCAAAATAAATTTATTAATTTACTGCAGAGAACTCAAACATTAGGAAGTTATATATAATCTTATTGCTTCACCATGGATATCGGCAGGTTGCACTAGATCCTGGCAAATGTAATTGACAATTAGGATTTAAGAAAATTCTAATTATAATTTTCATTTTGCAAAATTGTGAAAGCCAAATAAAATTCCTTCCAACAAACTTTATTATTTAATAATATCGTAATAATAATATTTAAACTTGACTTGGTTGTAGTAAAAGACACACATCGTTTTATTGGCAAAGGTGCACCTTCCAGATAACAACTTGTGAAGCTACTGCAGCTAGCCTCGAGTGCAATGCTAACTTGTTTTGCGAGTGATCTGAAGAGACTACTTACTGCAATGCAAATTTATTGCATTTAAGCCTGTTTGAATTTAATTAAACTGATGTAATCTGCATCCCAAACACTTGCGACTGCTAATGATATAAGGAGCTATTAAAAAAATAACGCCTGGCTGTGGAAATTGTTCCAAAGGTAAAGTGCTTCAAATTAGGCCTATATGAAACTGGAGAACGATCTGGATTCTAATTTCTTTGGCTAGGTTTACTTAAAACATAACGAAATTTATTTACAATTTTTTTAAAAATTTAATATTAAAGGATTTATACAATATACATTGTCTCGAAAAACATCGCTGCAATTCATACTGTGAAAAGATCGATCCGTTATAAAATAACACTACCAAGTTCGCTAAAATTCACAACTCGGACTCGTGATTAGTCCAACAAATTTTCGATACCACCCAGATATCTTCATCAGGCCT
>JAHWFP010112611.1:0-18587 GCA_023313725.1 Lithobius niger
CTTGGTATATTTGAACGTCAAAATCGGTCAAATATTGGCGAAGTTGTAGCATTTTCACCGGATTGGAGTTCCGAATAAGGATGCAAGCGACATGCTGAGTTTAAGTACACATTTCATACTCGGCTTGAATATTTCGAGTATCACGCATCCTTATAGTCAGCCTAAATATTGTGGAATGTTGCAGAGTAGAAGCCAGCAAGTGACACTGTTACACTTTCTGGCTACGACTCTGTATTGTTTAAAGACACGTGGCGACTGTAGGTTACTTAGTTAATTCTGACACATTTTAGAATCTATCAGGACATAGTAAAATGGATTTCATGGCATGTATGTTCACGTCATGTCCGTTAAGGTGATGGTGCATTAAGTAAGATATCAAATTAATAAATTATTATAATTTTTGCAGATGCCGTTAGTGTGAAACAGACAATCGCTGGTACTTTCCAGCTTAGAACGTATGCTGATATTTATGTCCGTGTTGTCAATCCAAAGGTAAGATATTAGTGAAGATTAAAGATATTTAATCGTGTAGTGAGACTAAAAATATGTGCAGAGCATGAATAGTACGAAGCTGTTTACCTAACCCTTTCCCTAAAAATTGATGCGAGTGGGAGGTAAAGTTTTTTTTCCCGTTATTTGTGTAATTATTTAGAAAAACTCAAATTACAGCTTAGAAGTTGTTAATGGGATTCAGGAAAAAAATATGTTCTTCTTTGCAGGATGTGGCCCTCGATTCATTAGAACTAACGTTCAAGGACCAGTATTTAGGTCGTAGTGATATGTGGAGACTAAAGAAAAATTTAGTAAGTAGATTTATCCCTTTGTCTTTATTTAAATGTCTTAGACATAATAAAGTTCACTTTTGTTGTTTCTGAAGGTTACTGAGCACTTTTTTGAATTAAGAAGTCGTTAAAGTAAAATGGGAAGGGACCCAGAGGCTTGCAATGATTAACCGCTCATGGCTTCTATAAGCTTCAGTATAACCAGATGTAAACTCCGAAGTCAGTTACCCGATGGATTAACATGAGATGACAAGCCAGCAATTGATTACATAGTTGTTGAAATTTCTGGGAAATTGGTGTACATAATTATAGAGTAGATTGATTAGTGTGGGGCAAAAGGACAATCCCTATTCACACTCGTATTTAAAAGAATTCAGTAAGGCCATGCAAAAAAAATTGTTTCGTTTACGGGCGTGGCTGCAAATTGAAACACCAGGCAACCAGGCGCTTTATTTTATTTTTTATTTTATTTAACTGACCACATTTCTTTGACATGTACCTAGCTGAAAGCTGAAAGAGTATGGAGTCAGCCTAAAAAAGTATAATATTCTGTTAATATGGCATTTATGTCATCCAGTATTAAAGTTATTTTAGTTTTTGCCAAATATCTTCTTATTGGTTTGAGCTACAGTTTTAAACTTTGCGCCACCGACAGTAACAGTGTTGGAATGTCAAAAATGTTCAATATTTGACAAAAATATGATACTTAGTGGGTGGACCAAGACTGGGATTAAAAATGTTGACCCGCGATAATTTAATACACCCGCACGCGCCTGTAAACCAAACAACTTTGCATGGCCTAATATTAGCTTCAATATCACGCACAGATATTTGCGCTAATTTTCGACAGCATAAACACAGGCACATCAGGCACATCATATACACATATAAGGCTTAATGAAGAAGAAATAAATCGACATAAATTGCTGTAAATAATAATTTATTATTTCAATTACAAACAAATTGCAATTCTCGAAGCTGTAATACAGCTTATGTGAGTTCATACAAAGCATCTTGTTCACAATTTTTTGCTGTTACTAGCAACACTTGACAACAATTATTAATAATAATAATAATACTGGTTTAGCCACTATAGTGACTGGGAGGACAGAAGGGCAGGTGCCACTTAAATCTGGTCCCGTGGTTAAACGAAGTGCTTGCACTTCGGACAGTGTGCAGGCCCTGAGTAAGATCTTAAAGTATTGAACGCAACGAGCAGCACCACATTCTCGGGAAGGGAGTTCCTGACTATTGTGACCCTATACGAGAAAAAGCTTTTTCTACACTCGGTACAAGCCGTTTGAATCACCAACTTGAAGGAATGCCCGCGTGTGGCCTTCTATGAATGAAGTTTGAAAAAAGGTAAATTGACGGAAAGGAACCCATGGATAATCCTGTAGGTAAAAAGCAAGTCCGCACGAAGACTGCGCAGTTCCAGCGACTCCAGGCCCGCGCGCTCCAGACGAATATCGTAAGGGAGGTTTTAGGAACCGGTTAACCCCTTAGCAAACCTGCGCTGTACACGTTTAACTTTATCAATGTCTCCTAAGAGAGTGGGTGACCACATCTGGCTTGCAAACGCCGGAGTATGTCGTACGAAGACCCGGAAGGCCCAGACCTTAATTGGGATGCTACCAGATATGAAACATCGATTTACAACCGCCAACGTACAAAAAGCATTTTTTTGTAATGATATCGCAGTGATGGGATGCCTTTAAATCTGAGTTAAGGTGGATACCAAAGTCTTTTACAGTATGGACAGCTGGCCTCTCTGTGTCTCCCAGACGGTATTGAAAATCATATCGGTCTGGCCCAATATGACACGTCTAGCACTTATGTAGCTACTCCATGCTCCAGTCCAGAACATACTTTATGTCAGCAGACAGGGACATACAGTCAGACAAACCCGCCGGAAGATGCCTGCCCAACTTAAAGTCGTTAGCAAACTTTGAAGTTGAATGAGTCATGGGAATAGTGGAGGACATATATTTCTAGCATATGATTGATTTTCACTGATGGCTCATTTCCAGTTTACCTTGCTGAAGAACTTTTTATCGCTGGAAAACAAGTGATTACGCGATTGCAAAATATTTTTAGTGGGACAATTTATTGGAACTTTGTAATGGGACAATTTTATTTTAACAATGCGAAGTGAAATTTTAACCCACAACCGCCCGAAAGAACTTTAGACCCCTTTTTTTAGAGTCCATATGGTACTCGAGTCGGTTCTCGGATTCGAACCGGCATTCTCTTGGTTTGGAGCCGACGACGCTGACCACTGGGCTGTGACTGCCCGCTTTGCTCGGGGTCCCCGGGGACCCCTCACAAAGCTCGCGCTGGGACTTAGTTTTTCGCTGTTGTACGTTGAAGGCGTACGTTCGTAGCTAGGCGGTTATGGGTTAGAACTAAAAAAATAACGATCATCACATACTGTCATGGCAGAGGCAATCGACAACAAAGTTTTTGGGATTATGATGTTAAGTAAAAGTAGAGGAAATACACCTTACCACCAATGGGAAAATTCCACGAGTTCATCCAGAACACACCAAAGTTCTCTATTTAAACTTTTGGTGAAGTTTTACGGCCATTCACCTTCATCGGAACAACACGAAGCACAAAATCAAAACGAATGCTACGTGACACTGGCCACCATCGTTCCAACTACTTGCTAGTGCCAACGACTGATCTCTATAATTTACACTTCCAAGCCCCACTGCTTTTTGACCTTGTCCTTCACATCGGACCCCAAAAATTTCAACGAAAATTTAAATAGGGAACTTTTGTGTGTTCTGGATGAACTCGAGGTATTTTCCCATTGGTGGTAAGGTGTATTTCCTCTACTTTAACAATGTTGACAATAAGCCACTGTAAACATCACTGCCGATCTTTCGAATGATATTAAGCGCGACCAACTATCATCAGTGGGCAATAATCACCCAAAATTCAAGTTGGCTTTTAGTGTTCGTCCGAGTGTGGTTTTAGCGTTTTTTTCCGATAACGTCATCAAATTGCCACAGTAATAATAGTAGTAAACACCGGTTACCGGTTTTTCCACCTTTTACACCATTTTTTTTCTGGCCAAGTGGTCAGGTTAATTCTGCACAAGGCCTTGATAGAATTGCTGCCAAGGTGCTGTTAAAAATCTGGTACAACTTAACTTATTTTATCTACCTCTCAGCCAGACAAGCGATATTTTGACTGTAGATCTGTTTTGTTATACTTTTACATATTTACTGGAATTTCCAGGCCAACTATGATGGTTGTTTCGTAAATCAACCCCCCCCCCCCCCCTCCCCAATCCCATGTTGATCACCAAACGGTGCATCAAAATTTCCAGGCTACCTACACTGGGTGTTTCACAAAACCCACCACCCCCAAGTCACAAACGGTGCATCATAATTTCCAGGCTAACTATGCTGGCTGTTTCATAAAACAACCCCCCACCCCATCTCCATGTTGCAAACGGTGCATCAAACACCACCCATGCGCTAATTATTTTTGGCTGGCTAATAAACGCTGATTGAGTGAGCGAACCCGTCTTTGTATATTTGTGCATTTTGAATATGTACCCTGTTTATGCCTGCGGTTTATGCGCCGTTGAAACAATTATTTTTAGCAAGCTAATAAATGCTGATTGAGTGAGTCTGTGTATTTTTGTGCGTTTTGAATATTTATACGATTTTCACTAATCTTTTAATTTTAATCATCCAGCATTGTTCAGCGTCGTTTGCACAATTCTTTGTTGCTGATTAATAATATTGTGGTGTGATAAATTAAGTCTTATTGTTGCCGGCCACTTTGTTACTAGGAATGATGAGCCTTGTGCACCGCTGGTTTGAAGTAATTGTTACTATTGTATTGTTGGTCACACAGGATTTCGGGATCAGGGTTTATAAGGTTTAGATTTCGGTATTCGGTTATCCAGCTAAAAAGCATATTGTGTTTAAAAACTACAGTAACTAGAAATTGTTAGCACTAGGGGATTATTTATGTCATTGATTATGGCGCTAATGCTGTTTCTGTTACTTTTAAGGAAAATACGTGTGTCTACCTAAATAAGAAGATAGAATTCTGTGGAATACGGTAAGTTTCACAAAAACGTGTAATAAGCGGTTAAAATATTGTTGTTTTATTTTTTTTCTTTAAATCGTAAACATATCTGTTTGATGAAGCCAAACCTGCTAGTGCGCAATGGTTTAAAACAAAAGAAACATGAAGAACATTAATTTCCTTGACCTCACAATCACCAAGAAAAACAATGGCAGCATTAATTCTACCATTTTCGTAAAGCTATGCTAACCGACAGGACTGAATACAGCTCTTGCCAAGACCCAAAAACAAAACTGAGGGACACCACAAATTAAGTCCTCCCGAGTTCCTACCCTATCAGAGATTTTCGGGTTTTCCATTGGATGGCGAAGTAGATTTTTTTATAGCGGCAGTAAGAGAGTCTGGTCTATAAGGCTAGTGGCCCTTAGCACTAAATGAAAAACTCTTGCTTCGTTGTTGAATTCGTTTGCTTGCGTCGGTGTTTACTCGCAGTATTCGCTTCAGTGTAAACTAATGAATTTTACCTTTTGCTTGGCCTGTTAATTGTGATCTTCCGAACTCTGTTGTACACCTAGTTAAGCTTTGCAATAATTAACCTGAGCATGCTAGTATGACATGTGACAGCTAATAGCATGAAAAGAAATTGGGCCTTAGTACCACAAAACGAATTTAACAATCTCCAGTTACAGAAATTAGGGATTAGGCTTTTATATGAGTCTTCAATAGAATACTCATATAAATCCCTAATCCCTAATTTCTTCACACTCGAGATTGTGAAATTCGTCTTGTGGTTCTAAGGCCAAATTTATTTAGTTTTAACTACTCTAAATGACTGCTTCCCAAAGAGGCAAAAGTTTTAGTAATATCAGGTTCCAGTTATAATTAATAATTATTAATTTGTTTTATGTGTTCTTCCTTTTAACAGGTGTGAAGTGTATGAATTATGGGCTCAAGGTGATAGAGTTGCGTGTGGAGCTGTAACTGAAGACACAAAGGTAATAGCTTTGTTCTATTATACGTTGTGAAATCGACAACCGTCGTTTACAGTGGATTAAGTTAAACATATCGAAAAGTAGAGGTGCACCGATGTTGACATCGGACATCGGAAATCGGCCGATGTTGGTAACATCGGCCATCGGCCGATGTCCGATGTGAAAAGCTGGCCGATGTACCAGATTTTTTTTTTTTTTTTTAGCAATTTCGTTACCTAAGCTCAATTATTCATGAAGTTCATATGAAGATTAACGTAGTTCGTTAAAGATTAGCGTAGGGCTAGTTCAATTGCAATTCGAGCCTATAAACAACGTTTTGTAATCGTGGTCACCATGGCGGAGTGAATTTAAAAAAAAATTGTCGTCACCCGTGGAGACTGGAGCGAGGCACTAACGAAATATTTATTCTTGAGAAAACTATTGAACATAATTATTTCAAACTTACAACAAGCACGCAACAGATATTCATTAAAGTGCACAGAAAAATCAGATAAAATGGCTTTAATAGTTTCGGAGAACCATTTTCTTTTAAATTATGGGCGGTAATGAACTAAAATTGAAAATCTCCGTGTTGACAAAACGTGTCCGAAAGTCGGCGTTAGTTAGGCTAAAAATCGTTGTTCCCACCTGATAAGCGATAGTGTGAAGATTTATAGGTTCCTTTCCGTTTTAGTTTTTCATCGTAGCTGCTGTTTTAATTTTTTAATGTTGTGAAACATCATCGTTCTTGTGATTTTCAACGACGAACTGAAACACGAGCGCTCACGTGAAATTCGAATTGAGCAGTGGCGGCCATGTTGAAATCACGTATTTGCCAATGAGAGAGCGCCAAATCTGTCACGTGGTGCCAACTGGCCAATGAGGGAACGCGGTCTTCAAATGCTTTGGAAAGTTCGCTTGAAACAGCCAGAAACGGCCTATTACAATCCGCCTGATTGGCCAATGCCAAATGGCCATCGAGAAAATATGTTGAGAGGCCTGGATAGAGTGAAATTCAAGCTTTTCAACGAATCCAAGATGGCGGCGCCCACTCGAATTGTTCGACCGCTACCGCTGATCAAAAAATGAACAATTTTCTGCTTCCTAACTTCAGAAAAAAAGAACGAGATCGACATTTTTTCAGTTTTTAGTGAGTCTATGCTCAACTAAATTGCTTTTTATGAAATTATAGACATCGGTAACAACTTATTTGGTACAGAAATCGATACACAACTTGTCAGGTAGCGAATTTCAGCTTTTCTCAATTTGATATTTTGGCCTAAAATTGTGTTTTTCGACCTATAATTTCCCTTCAAAGCTTCAACGTCGTTACTGCGTTTGGAATGATTTTTTTTTTTGGACGTGTATATACGTTCATACTGCTTAAAGGGTTAAGTATCCCACCGAGTTCTGTTCCTTCAGAAAGACTGTCCAGTACTGGTGGAAATATTTTCACCAAAAATATCAGTTTGCTTACAGAAAAATTAATGATGCTGGTCTATCCGAATCAAAATCTTCCATCTGTTAACTGGAAGTACTGATAGGCCAAACAGTGCCTTTAACCTAGCAGTTTATCTTTTAAGAGTTTTTAATATTTTAATTAGTACTTAGCTAATAATGATGGTAGTTTTTTTTTTTTTTACTGAGCTTAATTACCATTGACTTAACGGCTGTACGTTAATATTACTATTCAGTAAATAAATGGTTTATGAACACATGACTAATTTTGAAAAATGTCGTTGTGAAACGTACTGTGAAACTCCAAATTCAATAGCAACTAATTTCAATTTTAGTTCGCTCACTAATTTTGACTAACATATGACTAATTTTTTTTTTTACATCGGTAGACATACATCGGCATCGGACATCGGCCGATGTTTTTTTAACATCGGAATCGGACATCGGAATCGGTTTTAGGGCACATCGGTGCATCCCTATCGAAAAGGACGAATAACTTTTACCACACACTTTATCAACAATTGGAAAATTCTAGTCAGTTCACCGAGAATGCTAGCAAGTTCTCACTTGAATTTTTAATGAAGTTCCAGGGTCGTTCGCCTTCATCAGAACACACTCGAAGGACCACTACACATTAACGTTGCGTGGTGATTTCTGTCACGTACTGTACTTATTTGTAATGGTTCTTTGAGTGTGTTGTGATGAAAGTGAACGGCCCTGGGACTTGACCAGAAATTCAAGTGTGAGCTTGCTAGTATTGTTGGTGAGATGACAGAATTTTCCAATTGGTGGTAAAGTGCGATTCTTCGTCCTTTTCGATATATATTGTAGTTGGACTGCGTTAAAATTCAGCTCGGCTTTAGTATTTTAGTAAAATCACCAATATCCTTACCAATGATACAAGCTAAAAAAAAAGACATGGTGTGTGTTTAATCCCTTATTTATGTAGATTTTTTCTTTTGTTATAACAGATTGTGTTTCGATCATCAACCAGTCAAGTGTATCTGTTCATTCAGATGAGCTCAGAAATGTGGGACACGGATATTAACGGTGACCTTTACTTTGAAAAGGCAGTGAATGGGTTTCTGACTGACCTCTTTGCAAAATGGAAGGTAGGTCTGCAAGCCTGCATCAATTTTATTGTTTCGGGAACAACAATTACTGTAGTTGTGTTGTGTGCGCTCAGTTTGGTTTTGTTAAAAATATTTTTTACAGACATGCATGTTCATGAAAATAGAGTGTGTACATTTTTAGTGAGTACGAATATCTTAGTGGGACGGGCTACATAATATTATTTTTGAACTTTCATTTTTACCGGTAGGGCCATAACTTGTAATTTACTACTAGTGAATCCATTTTGGTGAGACTGCATATTGATAAAAGTGGTTTATTGTCCTGTATTCAGCTTTATTTTCTAACTTTGTTTGATTTGAGTCATCCTAATAGTCATTAGTTACTTTCAGAAAAATGGAAGTAGTCATGAAGTTACTATAGTACTCTTTTCGAGAACCTTCTATGAAGCTCAAAGCATTGAAGAATTTCCCGAAAGCATGAGAGGTTGTTTGCAGCAGGATTACAAAGGCAGATTTTATGAAGACTTTTACAGGTTAGTAAAGCTTCAAAAACAAATATTTGTTAGTCTATAACAACTGCTTGTTTTTCTTCCTTACTAAACAATTTTTAAAGCTTGTTTAGTAAGGAAGGATGGACTGACTAGTATCCTACCAAATACTGAATCGTCATTTACTGAGTTTTGACTATTCTCCAAATTAAAATAACAAATTGCTAACAGATTGCAGTACGTGTAAAGCCTCCTGTAACATACCTGTGAAATCAATAAAAGAACAATGAATTCTCTTATAAAACATTCATAAGAGAATTACCTTATTTCCTCGATTAAATACCCAGGCGCCACAATGAGGAAACGCGGTAGGTAAATGGGCGAGATCTAAAAGATAGATATGGGATCACGAAAGTAGAAGAATTTCACTTTACAATTATCTCCAATGGGAAAATCTGTCAGTTCAACCAGAAAAGTCACACAAGGTTACTATCTTTCGATGGATATGAGAGACAATTAGTACTACTAATTATCTCGTATCCATCTTATTATTGTGTCTCCCATTGGCCTACTGCATTTTCTCATGGCTCCCGAGCGTCTAATCGAGAAAATACTGTAATTATTAGTATTGAACTGATACTATCTGTGTACCACTGTACATTCTTTACTGAAACTGTTTTTACCTAATGTGAAACTAGTTATCATCATCATTGCTGACATTCAAAATAGTAGCTTCGGTCTTTTACCAATCAGTTTTCTCGGAATGATGTTCCCTTCTACATTGTATCTGTTGCCTCTGTATTATGAGGCAGTACCGAATGGATCTTGCCGAATCGGTATTTGCCGGTCAGTTCCTGATCGGTAAAAATCTGGTATAACTGAAGTATAACTTGCTGGTGAAGTGACGATCATTAAAATCTATTGCTGATTGCCCTTTGTATGAATCGAAAGCTCAACTGCACCAAGGGTTTGTTTTGCATGTGCTTCATTCGTGTGAGACTTGGCTTCTTTCAAATAATTAATACCCAATTAGAAGAACAATAATTTGTAAATGATTACAGCTTTGCTGGTGCAGATTATTGATTCTTAATATTGGATAGGTAACAAATGTCACAAAATTGGCACCATTGGTTAGGTAAGATTGTTCCCGGTATTTTTGGACTTCAAATTAAAATAACAAATCACTAACAGATTGCAGTATATGTAAAGCCTCTTGTAACATACCTGTGAAATCAATAAAAGAACAATGAATTCTCTTATAAAACATTCATAAGAAAATTACTTTATTTCCTCGATTAAATACCCAGGCGCCACAATGAAGAAATGCGGTAGGTAAATGGGAGAGACCCAAAAGATAGATATGGGATCACAAAAGTAGAAGAATTACACTTAACAATTCTTTCAGATCGGCAGGGAAAAAACTGATCACCCTTGCTTTATCATTTCAGAGTTGCAGTTCAGAATGAAAGGTATGACGACTGGGCTGTAATTCTAGTCGAGCTAAAGCGCCTCTTCAATAATTATCCCAAGTCAGTTCTGGAGTATCACCAATGGATAGGTGCTTCTATTCCTAAGGCTGTCAACTCAACTGCGGCTCAAGGCAATTTTCTGGAAGTTCTCAATATGTCCTTGAACGGTAAAATACTGTAAATGGGCTTAGCCTGTACTAGGGTTGATCTTTGATTTTACAATACAATAATTTTGGTTACTATCTGTCATACTAATTCATCACAAAGAACAGAAGGAATACACTCAAAATATCAATTGCAACTCGAGGTCAATTTTGTGGCTCGTTGGTCTGTGAATTGGCAGCTGCCTATTTCGGATGATAAGTGCAAATCCTTTCATATAGGACAATCTAACAGCAACCACTCATATGTTTTGAACCAGACCACTCTTCCCAGTGTTTGTTCAGTTAAGGATCTCGGTGTTTGGTTTGACTCCTCCTTAAAATTCACCACCCATTTGATCACATAGTGGCAAATGCTAATCGTCGTCTCGGAATTGTAAACCGGATTTTTAATTCTGGCTGTGTAGAAACTAAAGTCCGTACTTTTAAAATGTATATTCGCCCTCTTTTAGAGTATGCTTCACAGGTTTGGTCCCCTTACCTGTTGCAAGACATTGACCATTTGGAATCGGTGCGGTGTCGTTTTACAAAGCAGCTGCCTGCCTTGCATAGCTGCCTTATTATCTGCGTTTGAAGCATCTCGGGCTGGACTCCCTTGAACTGCGCCGACGTAAGGCTGACCTAATTTTGACATTTAAAATTCTACGCGGCTTTCTGGAAATAGATTTACCATTCATTCTTTGACCTTAGCCATGTGGGCAGGACTAGAGGTCATAGTTACAAATTACTTCTCCCTTCAGCCAGACCTAATTGGCGGAAGTACTTTTTTGCCGTTAGGGTGGTCCCAGTATGGAATTCTTTATGTGAGCGGATCGTTGCGGCTGCTTCCGTCAACAGCTTCAGACAACATCTTGAAGAGTTTAACTTTGCCAAATTTTTGAAAAGACCCAATTATGTTATCGCCTGATAGTTGGGTGGTGATTGTTGGACTGGTGTATGCCCAATAATGTCCGCTTGTTCATGATCATGTCTCTCCTGGTGACCATGGCTTTTTTATTACGATGAACTTTTTTTTTTTTATTTTATCTTGATTATGATTGACAATTGGTTTAGGCCAGGCTTGAAACTGCAATGCATTTATTTTATACATTTATTTTTAAAATTTTTTTTGTTTAAACATTGACAATGGTACGGCTTTTTCCCTCACTCGTCCCTCACGTTTGGCAATGCCATCGGGGACCACTGTGTCCCTGGTAGGTCTAACCTTGGTGGTAAGGCATTCGTGACCCCTACCCTATACCATCAATTTTTCCTTTGGAGCCGGGCAACCGTCTTCATTTTAAACTTTTAAACTTGAGAATTTTTAATTTTTGTTTTAACTTCGAATGGCAGTTAGTGACCACCAGGTCCTTGCCATTCCGGTTGCGTTTGCAACAAACTTATGTATTATACTTTACCACCAAACGAAACTGTGAAACAGTTCCCATGAAATTTTTAGTGAAGTTAGGGTCGTTCACCTTCTTCAGCAATAAAAAAATGAAAATGCAAGCAACTTCTACATGCTGGAACACACACAAGTTTGGATTTTAAAACGGCCCATTTTGAAATCCGAACTTTTGTGTGTTCCAGCATAGCGACTGCCTAGTCGTACCGGTCTTCTGTACAGTTCCTCCACTTCCAATTTTGAACACACCTCTATCAGGGCATGCACTACAACAGCTATCTCTATTATACTAATCTAAAAGCAGTAGCCATCACAATTGTCAGTTTTAAATGTGTAGGCTTTTAGGCCTATTTTACATTTTAGGCATAATTTAGGCAAAAATCAGCAGCTAAAATTAGGCCTAATTTTAATTTTGTAAGTAGCAGCTAACGGAGATATGGATTGTATAGTAAGCCTATTCATTTTTGCAACACGGTGCGCCTACAGGTGCACAGTTACAGTGTTACAACATAACGCGCAACGTAGCCTGTATATATCCATGGTAGTAGGGAAGTGACGAGAGAGACGCTGTTGATGAAACCAACAGCGACTCGTAGCAACTTCACGTTGCCATGGTAACATGATTTTAGGCCTAATTTTTATTTTTAGGCCTAATTTTAAAAATGCAGTTTAATTTCGTAAGTAGCAGATATAGGCCTAATGGAGAATTTGGTTCGACGGTAAACCTATTCATTTATGCAACGAGACTATTTTAAACGAAGCTAAAATCCAGTTGTTTTTATTGAGTGTTACCTTAGGATTTTAAATCGATGATCAAATGTTATTATTTAATTAAGTTACGTCGAAGAATTCTATTAGCTATAAGGAAGTAACGATGTTTTAATTTGCCATGTTATTTAACTAACTTCTCACACTGAATCTAACGTTGTAAACAATGATCGTCAATATCTGGTACCGTTGTGAAGTTGAAAAAAGCGACGGATGGACAGACAGACAGACAAAGTCGTTGCAATAGTCTTCTCAGCCGGTACGGCTGTACAGAAGACTAAAAATCACTAGAACTTGCATATGTGTGGTTACAGGGTTTTAAATTGACCAAGTTTGCTTCAGGCAAGCATAGAGCAGCGCCATAGGGAGCACTGATAAGGGGAGGTTTCTGAGAGTACTGTCCTGAATCGCATCGCATTTCTTAGCGATGTTTTTCGAGTAAAAAGGTGCCATATTTTGATGCGTGTTTAAGAACATTGCTGAAATGCACTTTGTCTTAGACGTGTAAGCATACTAAGTCAAAAAAATTTGGCAAACTTTCAAATGTTTCAATTTTAACAGTGCATCACATTTTTGATGAACCAATTGAGTCCTTTTAATGCACTGTCCGTTTGGCTTTTTCAGGCTAAATTCGACACTTTTGCGGTTGTTACAGTGTTGCTATGATGGTCAACGACGTCAGTGTCTAGTAGCGTAGTTTGAATGTTATGTATTGTGTCTTTCAGTTTTTGAGAAGCATTATTTGGATAGAAGCTTTGATCGAACCGGCCAGTTATCCGTTGTAATTACTCCTGGTGTGGGAGTATTTGAAGTGGATAGAGAATTAACAAACATTACTAAGCAACGCATTATAGACAATGGTAAGCTCTGGATATAATTAACTGTTAACTATGGTAGCCTTTAATTAAAGTATTCATCTTCATGTTACAGGGGAATGCTCTGAATAGACTGAAATAGATAGATATTTATTTTCTTGTTGTGAGTGTGCACACGGTGGAATATTTCAAGGGAACTAAAACAGCAGGGGAAGGGCCCGTAGTTTCAAGTCCCGAGTCTCACTGGTGCGAGGGATTGTAGTGAGCATCTAAAGGTACTACCGTACTATTAAGGTATACTGAACCAAACCCAACAAACCTTAAATGAGCCGAACACCGAACACTTTTGAACCGAACAAAAATGTATCAAACCAGTCAACCTGTAACATAAAATTTAAAACTACTTGGTTTCCAAGATTCATATATACCAAAGTACAAGTTTCGCAACAAATGACTTAAGTGAACAGATGTGGAAACTAAGTTTGAGCCTAAAGAAAATCTCCTTTATTTTTACGTTTTCCGTCATAACTTCTGCATGGTTAGAACTAGGAACTTGTGTTACGTCACTTCCGGTTACCTCCTCGCTGCCTGTCTCCCCTAATACCTCACTGTCCTTTTTTGCCGCGGCACAGCCGGACTTGTTCGTATGTTGCGTCCGTATAAACGTGAACTATCATTGATTTTGAAGTGAACTTAGTGAAGTTTCTCGGTATATGGGCCTAGCTTGCGACATGATGCCAAGAGACAAGCTACCAAAGACGATATGTACGGATTACCGGGAGCATTTGGGTGCAAATGGCAAAAAGATCGACCGTCAAGTTGTCAGTAAGCCTACTACATCGGAGGAGAACAAAGATGGCGGTGCCGCGAAATCGTTGGTTGCTCGGCCGCCATGTGAGCCTGGTATTTCGTGGGGCAGTTTGGTGGCGTCGATGAATGCATTACCAGCTTTAATGGGCCATGAAATGCAGTTAGCTTTGGCACAGGTGAGAGAAAGTGGTAGAATGCGAGAAACGAGTACGAGTGACGAGGTGTGGTTGAATACTGGTGTGGTGGATGACGCACGGGCTGCGTCCCGAGAAGTGAAACGGGCGGCAGAATGGTCGCGCCGTAGAGAGATGATTAGAAATATTGACGCCTGGGTGGCGATGAGAGTTTGAACAGGGATTTTTAGGATTCTGTACTGGCTTTAGATAAGAGAGAGATTTTGAGCGATACTCGGCACGAGTGTGGTGGGGCCGATGGGGCCGGTGTTGGATTAATCGAAGAGACAATCGACGGTTCGTTGTGGCCAGAGGCAATTAAATCGAAAATTCTGGCGTACACTTTGGAAAAGCCTGTGCTGGCTTGGTGGAATAAGAATAAAAGCGTAAAGTTGACCCCGGGGGAGCGCACTATTATTTCAGATAGATATGTTGTGGAAAGCGAAGTGCAGAGGGAATTTTCTCTGCCACGCACGCCGTTGATGCCACGCTTGTGCGAAAAAAAACCACCCCTCGCAACCATGGATGGTGCCTTGGTGGCGGTTGAAGCGACTATGTTTGGGGCATTGCTACCACTTCTTGAATTGCAGCAACTTTGCGGCATGAAGCCGGTGGATTATTCGAGCACGTGGCAGGCCCAACTGTCGCAGACGGTGGGCGATGCGGCGACGATGCAAATCCAAGCTATTTTGACGATGAACAGGTTCAGGACGATGAACAAGTTCGGCTGTTTCAAGGTGATTTGACCACTGGACTACACCTAGTTTCGCAGTTGACGAATAGTGAAATTTTGTGTTGTGTAGGGGCAGGCCAGACAGTCCGGGGCCCGGACTTAGGTTTGTCAAAGTTGGCAAGGGACATAATTGTGACGGATATTGCGCCTGGGACGTAGCGAGTGTATTCTTGTAAGTGGAAAAGGTGGGAACATTGGTGTAGGCAGCGTGGCTGCAACCCGTGGGTGGCATCTGTCACCGCGTGCATAAATTTCTTGTCGGAACTTTTTCAGTGCGGTCTGCAGTATCGTAGTGTAGAGGGATATCTGGCGGCGATCACTAAGTTTCAGCTGCCAGGCAGGACCGAGATTGTGACACAGCACCCTATGACGAAGTGTTTCATGCGGGGACTATTCCGAAAGCGGCCACCGACACCAAGATATTGGCGATTTGGGACTTGAGGGTAGTCGCTGCATTTCTACGGACTTTGCACCCACCAAAAGACTTATCACCACGTCAGTTGACATACATGGTTGTGATGTTGTTAGCAATTTGTGCGGGTAATAGGGTGAGGGAACTGGCAACACTTAATTTGGACTGGTGTGATTTTTCGGCAGAGGAGGCCGTTTTTGTCATACGTGACCACAAGGCATTGGTGCACCATTTTTAGGCCTGCGGGAGAACCCAGAGAAGTCGCTGGACACCGTACGTTACATGGCATCTTGTATCAGATGTACGACTCCCCTGCGGGATCGGCTAGCCTTGACTGAAGGTGGTAGGCCAACACGGTTCTCTTGTCGTATGTGCGACCGCACAAACCTGTCAGTACGAAGACGGTAGCAAGGTGGTTTTGGCAGGTATTACAAGACTCCGGGATATACACTGCACAGTTTCGAGCTCACTCCGTGAGGGTAGCGGTGGCTACGACTGCAGCTTCCTGTGGCCGATATCCTATTCCAATATCTCCTGGTTCGATGTTTAAGAAAGTAAAGTGAAACTAAGTTACCTTTTTCATGTAGTAAAAAAATAATTAAAGTTTATGTAGGCCTAAAATTTACCACCCAGAAGTCAATTATAGGCACATCTGACACAAAATAATTTCATGAAATTGTGGATGTCCGATGTTTTAACATCTGTTGCCTAAAACCAATGCCGATGGTCTGATGATCGATGTAGCCAAAAAAGGCAGATTTCCAATGTCCGATGCCAACATCGGTGTATCTGTACTTTCATCAGACTAAAACGGCAGGGGTAGAGCTTTTCCCAGATGTACTTCTTCAGTTTAATACACAGAACCCCACAGAGCAGCACAGTAAGGTCCCAAGGTGAACATCTTACTTAGCCGGGCGAGGGATTTTAGCTTCTTAAGATGTTGACTACAATATCTTGCCCCAGTAAGAAGGATGTTAACCTTGAGACTTCACTGTGCTGTGGGGTTCTTATAATCTGGCAGAAGCAGTTGCACAAGATCTAGTGTCACTTGTTGTTGCTGTGAAATAAGTACACTTGTAAGTTTGAAGAGGTTTAAGGTAGCAGTCCCTTACGATGCCAACTACAATCCCTCGCTCCAGTAATTAGGATGTTCACCTTGGGACCTCACTGTGCTGGTCAAGATGATCTGTGGGGTGCTGTGGAAGATGAAGTAATTCTGGGGAAGGCACTACGTCTGGGGTTTTAGTCCAGTGGAACCATTTGCACAAGGACTCCTGTTACTTGTGGTTGCTATGAAGTAGGAATGGGTCGGTTTCATATTTTTTACTTGGGTTTTGGTTTCATTCCAGTTTCGGTTCGGTTCCGGTTTTACAAGCCGTAAAACCTCTGTTTCGGTTTTTGTATCGGTTTTTGCCACCCTCACCCTCACCCCCACCCGATTTTTCTAGTTTTTTGTTTTGTATCGGTAGTATTACTAGCTTTCAACTCGCTCCTGCCTTCCCTTTTTACGACTAGGAGCTTTGCCGTTATCTATAATTTAAAATGGTAATTATTTAAAAACTTAAAACAACAAATCAATCTTTGATTTTTCAAATACCGTACGAAAAACTGAAACAAAATCCGAATCGATTTTGGTTTTAAGTAAAACCGAAAATTTGGGTGAAGTAAGTACATCGCTAGATTTGAACTTTGAAGAGGTGCACGGTGGCAGTCCCTTAAGGGGCTGCCAACGGCCCACCACAATCTCTTTAAAGCTAGTGCTGTACAGTACTTATTTCATAGCATTCACCAAGTGTCAGTAGCCCTTTTTCAACCTCTTCCACCAGACTAAAGCTCTCCCCAGAAACACTTCAACCGGTATTTATGTATACCACCACAGAGCAGCTTGGCTAACATATTAATTATTAAGGTCCAAGGTGAACATCCTACCATCACACCAGTCTTGGTTGTTGTGGCTTTGGTGTGGCAGGTGTTGGAGATTTCGTGATTTCATGATAAAGCCGGGCAAGCTCCTTCGTAGTGGCTTTTGTAACGTGTGTTCAATGTAGAAGCCAAACTTGAAGTAGTTAAACCTTATTTAATGTGGAATAATCATGACAAGATATGGGTTACATTATTACGTTCTTTCTCAACACAAGAATCAACGGGAATAGAACACTAGGCTCTGAAGCCCTTGACTTATATATGCTCCGGTCGGATCCAGAGCTCCACCGGACAACCAATCAGCTTGTGAGTTCGTTAACCAATCCAGTTCATGGTTGCAAAGTGTTCACCAATCGTGGCCAACAATACTTGGCCACGTTCTCCTGCACGTCCGCTCATGGTTTTGGCGCAAAACCTGAAAGTCCTTGCCGTTGCACAAGTGATTTTGGCGCCAACAAAAGTCAACCACAACACAACAGCACACAGGTAGGTACGAGGGTGAGCCAATGTCCGTTACACTTTGCAAAATACAGTACAGGTTGCTAGGCCATACACACTTCTCGGATGCAAAGCCGGCTGTGGAGACTACAGTGTTAGCTTCCATGCAGAGTTCTTTGCAGACGAGTCCATGAATGGTTAGATTAGGTATTCTACACCAAGGCTATCCCAATGGATGTGTCGGAATCCATCGTCACAAGGTAAACTACAAGCTTTGCAAATGATTTCATTGCGTACTGTTACGTTGCAATAGCTGTTGCTAATGGTCACTCAACGTTATTTTTTCTGTATGGGCATCAAAATATTGTTTTGTTATATCTAAGCAATAAGTGTGGGCCAATGGGGTCAAGAGGAGCCACCAAGTTTAAGCTAGGCTAATTGTTCCATGAAGCAGGTGTGGTCTTCATTCATGGCTTCTGGAACTTTATCCTTGTTCCTTTTCATTTAATTGGGACAAGATTGCCTTTCGTAACTGCTAGCACAGGGGCTTGTCATACTGTCGTCCCTTGTGCACGTGCGTCGTATGGATACACTCTATACATCAGCCTAAAGTCGTATCATAGAACAATCCGTTTTTTTTTTAAATAATCACTATCATAATCACTGGAACTTGCGCTGA
>JAHWFP010112616.1:0-11433 GCA_023313725.1 Lithobius niger
TTTGTGCTAGAACTTGCTTTAGGGTGGTCAAGTGATTTTGAAGTTCTATTCGAATGACTAGATTTTCGGCACACAGCTTTTAAATGGCCGGTAGTGTGGCATCGACCACATGTATAGTCTCGATATTTACAACGTGTTTTCACGTGGCCGTTTTTGCCGCAACAATGGCAAATGAAATACTTAGTGGATTTAGGCCTACTTGATGTTTCGCTCGATTTTTAGCTACGTCGTTAACAGCTCTAGAATGGCTTCTCAAAACGCTTTGGTCTGTTTCAGCAGATTCTAAGGATAAAGCTAAGGATGTTGTAGCCTTTAAATCCAGAGTCTGCTTCAACAACTCGCGTTGAATGACTTCTGATTGGATCCCCCAATTAGGCGATCCCTAATCATTTCGCTGTTAATATCTTTAATTTTAGCGAAGTCACAATACTTCGTCATTAGCTTTAATTCAGCTAAATATTCCCCGACACTCTCATCTGATTTCTGCGATCTAAAGAATTTAACACGCTCAGATACCACGGAGGGCACTGGCTCAATGTCGTCTAAAACTTTTTTAACGAGCTCATCAAATGTTAATGAGTCGGGCAAATCAGGTGAGAGGATATTCAGAATTCTATCAAACATTATCTGGCCTACAGATGCCATTAGAAAATTAACTTGCTTGGTTGCTGGTATTTCTTCAGCTTTAAAAAATAATTAATTCGGTTAGAGTATTTCTCTCATGTGTCAGACTCGCAATCGAATTCCGAAAATAAACCAGCGGTTTTAGACGAACCCATGTTGACGTCGTCTTCACTATCACTAGATTCAAAATTTTAATTTAATTTAGAACTAGTATCATTAATGCTTGCGTTCACTACCGAATTATTTTCAGTTTCACTTTCACTGCTAACTTTAGCAGTTACAGGTGGTTTGCTACCGACACCTGTCTTTGGCATAAGCCTACAAAATTAAATTTAATTACAATCCTGTTTAACATGCAAGGATTAAACTGGAGCATTCAAAACTACCTATCACTTATTTAAACACTGAAATAAATCAAGCTTGACTGTAGCCTACCTAGTTGTATAAATTAACTGCCTACAAGTTAAATTTAAAGGGACTAGGCTTTAAAAAAATGTTTTACGTTCACCATATTGCAACGTTTTACAAAACAACACTTCTGGCCTAAGCCTCAGCACAGACCAGATTTCACTAAGTTTGAGCATAAACCTACGGTGTTAACACACTAGCCCGAATATGGTCAATCGAATTTACAAGGGTTAATTTAGCAGCGCATTTTTCGAACCTTCAGGTTTCTAATACTGCCTGTGCGGACGCCAGTGCGTCGCTCTAGAACACTGCCAAGGTAAAATTAACCATAATAAATCTAATTGCCCACTTCGGTTCTAGTTGTTAAGGTACTACATTTAACTATTATCATTTCGTACCACACAGCACTGCCACGATAAAATAACACTGTTTGAAAAAGTTTAAACTGATAGGAATTCAGAGCACTAATTTTCATTGCCAAAATGAAAAAAATTTGCAACTTACCACAAATATGGAGCAAAGATGTGGTTGAAGACTTATCAGTTTATGCTTAAGTTTTTAAAGATTACCAAAGGTACCGGACTGGTCGCCAACTGTGATGTCCTTGGCGGGGACACACCTAAGCCCAGCGAGGACACCAATGATAATACCTCACACGGACTACCAGAGTGTAGGCTACAGCTGATAAGACAGCGAACTTCCTGTTCACTACTGTTTAAATACAATTACCACAGGAAGTCATGTGATATACAAATGCTATATATAATAAATGGAATAGCCTATGTAGTAGTTAAAGGGTTATCTTGGTAGAATTAACATATAGACATGAAATTGATGGCTGCCATTGTGGAGCACACAAGTGACGACTTCACAGTTAGGTTAGGTTAGGTCAGGTTAGGTGAATTAGGTCGGATTAAACGAATTTTTTCTGTACGCAGCTGGGCTGCGTGGCGAGCGTAGCGAGTTTTGCTGAACTGTTTACGAAAAAAAATTATGTGAACCGGTTTTGAACCGAACGACTACTTCTATTTGCTCAGAAAGCCAGAACTCTACCCAGAGCTGAATTAGAACCAAGAAAATAACATGACAATAGCACTACTTGTAAGCATCGCATGTGTTCAGCTCCAACATCGATGGTAGTTTATGTGTTTTTGCAAGTAGAATTAACACAAAAAAACGCTAAAGTACAGAAGGGTGTATGACCGTTTCGCCGATTCCCGTTTCGCCGAATCCCGTTTCGCCGAATAATTTTTTTTCAAATGACGTGCCTTGCTCGCGCTGCCACGCTCCCTGCGGTTAAACGTATATAACATTAGAAACCGCAACTATAGTCACAAAATTCCTTTCAGTTAGGAATGCGTCTTTAATTTCTCCCACGTCAATGATTTGGCGAAAAGGGAATTCCTCTTTCGACGAATTTTAGTCAATGCTTAATTATCGATCGGCGAAATGGGTATACACGGTAGAAGGGCCTGAACGTAAGGCTACACCCCCCCCCCCCCCACTCCCAAAAAATGAAGTGAAATAAGTAACAGGTTTTAATGTAAGGCATATTAATATAATATACTTTGCTCATTTTACTGAGCGTTTTGCTCATTTTACTGAGCAATAAACACATTATTATTAAATTCATGTTGTCGCTAAATTATGGAATCGAAAGAGTCCCTGGTGCTTCTGGGGGTGAAACAGTGTTTTGCAGTGAATTGTGATATTTTAAGGGTGTAAATCGGGAAAGGTGTGGGTGAAAATCGGGATTTCTGAAAGAATTTGTGTGAGGTATTATTTATCAGTAATCGAACACCATATAATATTCTATACTGCCAAGTTTATGAAATGATGAGCAAGTGATGACTGAATTTGGTGATTAAGTTCTATTAGGCCGTATTATGTGACCTACAACTATAACAGCGCAGGTGTGAATTGTGGTTCCTGACTTTGAACAGCTGAATGGTCGGTTCTAGTTGGGATCCCTTGATATGGTTGGGCTTGGACGGGGGGTGAAGGTGTATGTTTTCCAGCAATAGTAATTATAATGATTTATATAATTGAGGAGCTAAGCTACGGCACTTCATGAAAGAAAAAAAAAAAAAAAAAAAAACTTTGTTAACTTCCGCCGGTAAGGTGTTAGTGGTCCCTCTGGGAATCCTTTCTTACCGATTTGCTCATTTTACTGAGCAATAAACACATTATTATTAAATACTTGTAATGCAACGTATTTTTTCGACTGCAGTATCGCTGATGATTTGTGTTTGCAAGTAGAATTAATGCATAAACGCCACCCAACAAAAACACAATATAAGGCTACATAAGACTATAAAACGAAATCAGAGGAAATAGGTTCTCATCAATATTTATAAAAAAAACCAAAACCAGATGGCTTGTTGGCCTGATTGAAATATTTCATTATTACATGCTTCTTCTTTAGTTACACAGCATCTGTTCTATACATTTATTTTATGCTCCGCACATTTTGCAAAATTTATTTGTATGTATAGCAATTGTTCAAAAGTGGTTCAGTTTGCTCATCTCCTTTATTCACCGAAAGAGCACTTGGAGCATTTGGAGCTCTTATTGGCTACAACTGATATTTTTTACGACTATACGTCACTAAAACTTATAGCTAAATCTGTATGGTTTATCGCCATTTTAACATCACAAACTGTTTTACTGGTGTCTGGAGACTACCTCGATACACAAAGACAACAAGACAAAAAAAAGCTTAAGTGGACTTTTTATTTATTTCTCCATTTATTATTGTTATTCTTATTTTAAAAATAAATTTAGAAACTTATTTTATTCAATGCGTTAAATAAGTAAATTGAACTAAATCCAGAATACGGGTCACGTATTATGCACACTTACCAACTATAAAATCAAAGTTGTCCTCGTCCCATTTGTCGTAACCTGCAACAATCTTTCCAACGCAGTTGCTAAGTAGTACAACTGCTAACCAACCATTGAATCTGAGGATCATTGTGTCACTGCAAATGGAGAAAAACGAGAATTTCATAAAGAAATACATAAACTGCTTATGCAAAAAATCGCAAGATTATTATATTCATAGACGAAACACAAAGCTCTCTATTGGGCTAAAGTTTACATTAGGTACATACTCGATATCCTTACGACATTGATTCCAAATGGCTCCAACACCCTCCTAAATACAGAGACAGTTGATTTCAGAGCGTGGAAATTTGTTAAAACGACTTAAAACAGTAGATTTGTAGCGCCACAATCCATACATCTATACGGTGTTTGCGTTCACTCGCAGGACCGGCAGGGCACCTTATATTTTTTTCGTAAACAATTCCGATAGGCGGGTCGTTATTGTCAGTTTCGTGTGGTGTTGTGTGGTTTTGTTGTTATTGTCAGTTAGGTTAGGTAAGTTTGGGGCTTCATTTCATACTGAGGTAGTTAACTGGTTGGGTTTTGGCATTTCATACTGGGGCAGTTAATTGGTTAGGTTATGATAATGATGATTTAACGAGTTTCCGCAATTTGGGATCAATTTGTAGTGCCTTCCGTGAAAATTAAAGGTAGGTTTTTTTCTCTTTTTTTTCGAATTTCGGGCCATGTGCGTAAAGGGAACATGGGAAGAAAACGGGCTCTCGTCCAATTTTTTTTTAATGGACTAAGAATTACCTGCTGAGTAATGTTTTCTTCTTCCATTTTTGGGACAAACGCACCGTTTGGCCGTGGTGAAGGTCCAAAGTTAGTACCACGCCGCGCCGGAAATCAAGAAATTGGACGAAAGTCCGGCAAGTGAAACGCCATACCCCATTTCTGACGGCCAAACGAAGCCTTTGCCGCAAAGCCTTTGCCTTTGTGTTGTGAGGTTGTTGGAGCATAATTGATGTTTGTCCTGTTTTTATTTCGGTGAGGAGCCCTTATTCTTCCCATAAGCCGCGTAAAGTAAACTTGTTCCCTCTGTTGTTTATTTTACTATCGAAAGTGATCGTGGTATGAATTTATAATTCTGCCTTTATTCTGTAGCGCTGCCCTTGCCTTCTAAATCCGTTAGCTACGCACCTAGTATGCACTATCCCGTTGCCTCACACGTTTGTCGAATTCATACTACAAAAACGGCTACACCTAATAATCGATTATACAATAATTACCTGAACTCCACATAACTCCCCTGCTGCCAATACGCATAGAATTGGGACAGCCTTGCCAACGAACCGTAAAGTAGCCGCCATTTTTTTTTTTCAGTGCTTCGCCAATAGCCCAACAACAGATATAATTCCGTTTTCCGTGCATGTTGTCAAAATCTGAAATAAGCTGGGCTAGTTCCGGTTCAACCTTTTTTTTCATACAGAAACATAATTGGCAAAAATCTTTAGTCAAGGACCTACAACCATACAAAATGCAAACGATTTAACCACAAACTCTTTAATAACAACGCTTACAATTTGCTTCTAATCGAAATCATGATAAATCGACTAATATTTCACCCACTTCCGGCCAGAAGCTAAAGGTGATAGGCAAACCCGTGCAAATAAACGATTGGAGTGCGACGTGACGGCATTCAACAAGAGCTCACGACGCAAGCCCCTTTTTCTCCCCGACTGTATTTCAATAACTGCTTTATGGTTTAAGCAGTTAAAAAAAACGTAAATTACGGTTTCTGCTCTACAAAATCCACTTGCATGCGTTGCCGCCCCCCCCCCCCCCCCAAAAAAAAAACCCTGACACTGCTATCAGAATTAAGTAAATACGGATAGAAACCTATTCATGTTGTTTTTGGACTTACACGTCAGACTTCCTGAGCGTTGAATTGAACCAATGACCTTTGTAACCAAATACCGAAATCCGGCCGCTAAGCCGTACTGACACGGTCACATTCATTTCAGTACGGCCGTGTTAGTATGGCTTAGCGATTGGACCTCGGTCTTTGGTTACAAAGGTCGTAAGTTCAATTTCCCGCTCAGGTAGTCTGACGTACAAGTCCAAAAGGCAACGAATACGTTTGCATTCGTATTTATTAACACTTATCGAGCCCATTTGGCTTTTCGTTCTGTTTAATATCAGACTTACACACCTAACATAATGTAAGGAAAATTTTCTTCCCGAAGACAGGGAACATTAGAGGTGCGTAGAGGAATACAACTTCCCTTCGCCCTCGACACACAAATGTTGCTTTAATTTCATTGCAAACTGGACTTTAGGGATAGGCCAAGGGATACAGCAAGGTATAAGCGAAGAGGTATGTAATAGTCTAAAGGCGTGTCCAGACAGAAGAAAATTTCGTGCGAAGCTATGCGTGACTACGTGCCTACAAGGTCAAAATTGCAGCAATCGTGTGGTTGGTGTTGCGTTAAGGACGAATATTGAAGTCTTTTTTACACCATACTACGTCGACGTGCAGCCGCGAGCAGCCAATCTGGTTAGGGCTTTAGTATGCGCGTTGCAACCCAAAGGTTCTCATAATTCTGTAGCACATATTTACATACAACAAACGATGATAAAGATAATGGTAAAAAAAACAACAGCAAACGCTTATATTGCTAACGATTTTACAGTGATCCTTAATTTTCAAGATCATACTCAGGTGTTTGGTCCAGATTAAAACTGATGAAGATAAACAAAACCACACACTTAACAACATTAACAACCTAAGATTATGGCAAGCAAACCCGATTTATCACGTCAGCTCTCAACGTAACGCGTTGTCGCAACTAGACGCTGGAATTCATCTGAAATTTCTAAATTTCGTCGTATTTGTCTTTCCCGACTCGTATCGAAACAGTCAGCAGTGTGAGTTCGGAAGCGACTGGGTAATTTTTCGTTAGAAAGAATTCTTTAGCTTGCTGCCACCCAAACGTTGTCTTTGATAGCTATCCGAGTAGCGTTATAACCATGGTAACGAAAGCATCTCCACCTCGCTGTAACTATAGCAACGAACTTCTAGCTACGATAATACAAAGTGAGATCGTTGCATAAACTAATTAATTACCTACGCACATATCGGAGTTCTAGAGATCACAATTAATCGGCTGATCCATTACTCAGAAACTTATATGGTTTTGCCCAGTGTTCTGCCAGTTGTTCTGCCCATTGCTCTACCTCGAATATTTCGGTACATCGCGAATATCTCCCGAGTATCACCGAAAGTATTTGTGGTAGAAATTTCATCATCGAACTATTTTCTTTCATCCACCAAATCTCCCCGTCAGGAAATTTCTAGCAAATCAGAACAAAATTGCGACCCTTATCGTATCCCAAACAGACAAACACGCACACACACAGACAAACAGACACAAAATGCAAATTCGGTCAAGTATTGGACCACGCTTACTGACCCTGTTGTGTGATAGCCGCATTTGCAATTTTGTTCTCTTACGTATGTTTCCTTTCCCCCATTTTGCACATTTTATTTACCATGTAACGCAGGTTTTGCTAATTATTTTCTAATACCTTGAAAACTGAGTACCGCATTAACTCCGAAAAGTCGCATTTTTATTGTTGTTTCGTTTCTGCAGCCTTTCGGCCACTTGACCGTCGTCACTGTGTAAATGCGCCCAAATGGTACAGCTAACCATGAAATGTCACTTGCTATGCGTATTAAAAAATGAAGATCTACTTGGAAAATACAAAAGGAAAAAAAAATTATAGACAAGAAAATTAAAGAATGTAAAAAACAATTCTTTCAAAATAAGATAAATAATCTACAAAAAACTAAAAAATCAATATAGGAAGTTGTTGATGCATTAACTGAAAAAAAAAAACAAATCGATAAAAAAATTGTAAAAGCATTTAATGACGAATGTTTGGAAAGTATTGTAAATGGATTTAATACAAATTTTTCAAATCAAGTGACAAAGTTAAGAACAATAAACAAATATGAACATGAAATAAACAAAAAAGGTACCTTCTCAAAGGAAGTAACAAAAAACAGAATTAAAAATATGAAAGTAACAAAATCAACAATATATTTAGAAGAGGCAACTGAGAATGAAATAATACACATAATAACAGAATTAAATAACACACATGCTACAGGTTTAGATAAAATAAAAACTGAACATATTAAAAATCAAAAGAAAATACTGCGAAAGGGATATGTAAGTTAATAAATGCAATGATAAAACACGAAGTTTGGCCAGAACAGTAAAAAACTCAAATCATAGGACCATTACGTAAAAAGGAAAATAAAAATGATTTAAACAACTATCAGCCTGTTGCTCTGTTATCTGTAATTGATAAAATCTTGGAAAAATTTTTTGTTAATAAAATATGGAATTTCTTTGATAAATGTAAAAATTTAACATCATCACAATTTGGATACAGGAAAAAAATGGGCACAAATGACTTATTGTCGGAAATTAATGATCTTATAACAACAGGACTAAATGATGGAAAATATGTTGGAATTGTTTTAATAGATTTACAAAAGGCATTTGATACTTTCGATAAACAAATTTTATTAAGGAAATGCTATAATTTAGGTTTAAGAGGAAAAATTTATAATTTAATAAAAAGCTTTTTACAGGACAGAAAAACTGTTCAAGTAAAAGAAACAATTAGTCCTATTATAAGTAAATATGGAGTACCGCAAGGCTCATATACTTGGACCACTTCTGTATTTAATTTACACAAATGATATTGCAGAAATTATAGAGAAAACTAACTTATTTATGTTTGCTGATGATACAGCGTTAATATCTATAAATAATAACTATTGTGAAATGACACAAAATTTGCAATAAAACTTTAATGTAATAAATGATTACTACATAGAAAATGAACTATTTATAAGTAAAGAAAAAACACTACAAATGGATATTACTGTTCCTAAAATGAAAATAAAAAAAGATAAATGGTAAAACGTTATGGAATTTAGGATATGGAACGCAAATTTTTTCTTGTAGTGATAAATGTGTTGAATTAGAAAAAAACATACAATGAAATATTTAGGAATGGAAATTGATAAAAATTGGTCTTTTAAAAATGATGTCATAGAAACAATAAAAAATTACGGAAATTATGCCCAAAAGTCTATAATTAAGAGAAATTTTAAATGAGAAACAGAAGAAAATAATTTTTGATGCATGGGTATTAAGCGTAATTATATATGGTATTGAAATATATGGACAATCATCAGAATACTTATTGGAAAGATTGCAGAAAATACAGAATAAATTGGTAAAAATTTTGTTTGGGAATAAAATTAATGTAGTACAAAACAGAAACACTATTTAATCAAAATAAAATTACGAAAATAAGGCAAATTAAAACTTTGGTTGTATTATTTAAATATTATTTTGATAATAGATTTAAAATAAGGTCTTCTGTAATAAGTGAAACAAGATCTATAAAAAATAGTTTTAAATTACCGGCTTGGAAAAATTTCTATGGTAAAAAAAAATGCGAATATTTCATACCCAACATTTTTAATGACATACCAAAAATATTATTAACTTGTTTAAATAAACAACAATTTAAAATATGAGTACAAGACTTTTTGCTTAAAAATTAAACAAAAACTTAATGTTCAATGCTTTTGTAAACAATGTTAAAATTGTTTAAAATTGTATTTTCTTGTATAGTGTTTGATGTTTGAATTGGCGAAATTTGAAATTGTAATTCTTATGTTTTAAAATTGTTTCAACTGCAATCCTCCACATGGGAGGGAAAGTTGTGCTGAGGCATGATTTATTTATGATTTTTCATTATTGTTACTTTTAAAATTGTGTCTTTGAATCTCACACAAACTGTCTTATAAACAGTTTCGAGGGTTACTGCTGTAACTAATTGAAATAAAATTTATTATTATTATTATAGTAAAAATATATGGTCAAAATTACAATCCATGTTGGGTGAAAAAAAAAGGAAAAGGAAAATATAGATGAAAATTTTAAAGAAACGTTTTCCAGTGATACTACCGAAGACACATGCAGAAAATTTAATAACTTTATAGATCAAATTGCAACTATAAAAAAAATGCGAGATGCACTTAAAAGTGCGAGATGCTCATAAATAAAAGAACAAATTATCACATGGAAAAGAAAACAATGGCAATACATTTACCAACTGAATACGATATTAGGAAAATTATAATTAACATTAAAGTTAAAAAAAAACCTGCAGATATGATGGAGTCTTGATGGAACATTTTACTCAGACCAGTTAAAATACTTGCACATTTATAATTAAATTAATTGCAGCTATAATTATGAAGGAAATTTGGCCTGATGATTTAAAAATACTAATAATCAGACCAATATATAAAAATAGAAATAAAAAGGATGTTAATAATTATCGACCAATTGTACTGTTACCGGTGATAAATAAAATTGTTGAAAGGTTCTTCGCAGTACAAATGGAAAATTTTTTAAATAGATTTGATATAATCAATAAAGATCAATTTGGCTTTCAAAGTGATAAAGGTACCATAGATGCACTAAACAACACTAACAATAATATAACTAGAGCACTAAATGAAGGTAAATACATTGGTGCTATTCCAATCGATTTTAAAAAAAGCATTTGACACTGTTGATAAAAATATTTTAAATATTAAATTCAACAGATGTGGAATTAGAGGGAAAATATTAAATATAATTATGAATTATCATACTGATAGGAAATGCTGCGTTAGGATTGACAATAAAACTGATGAATGGAAAAATGTGAATTTTTGTGTTCCACAAGGCTCAATCTTTGGATCTTTGCTCTTTCTGATACACATTAATGATATACAAGAATTGAAATTGAATACAGACATAACTTTATATGCAGATGACGTAATCATGATCTCAATAAATATTAATGCGGAAAATACGATCAGGAACCTTCAAATGGACTTTATTCAAACAAGCGATTATTTTTATGAAAATGATTTATACATGAACACCTCGAAAACATTCTGTCTTGTTATAACATCATCACATAAGAAGTTAGAAAATATAAGTATCATACACCATACTATGGGATGTACTGGAATGAACTGTAAATGTAATAAATTGGGAATAGTGCATGATATAAAATACTTAGGAGATACTGATTGCCAAAAACTGGAAATTTTATAATCATATTGAAGAACTTATAACCAAGATACGAAGAATGATACCTAAGCTCTGCAAAATTAGAGAATTTTTAAACATAAACAACAAACGAAATATATATGAAGCTCTTATATTATCACAAATTAGGTATGCAATTACAATCTATGCTACAACAACCGATGGACTTTTGGAAAGGCTGCACAATTTTTTTAATAAAGCTGCAAAAGAGGTGTTGTCTAGTAATAAAGAAACAAAAAAAGAGTGGACATTTTCCAGAATAATAAATTAATGACAATTTAAAAAAATTTTACAGTATACAGTATTACCACAGAATTATTACAAGAAAAAATGGAAGATATTAATTGATAGAGAACAAGAATAAATCATCCTTGGC
>JAHWFP010112618.1:3563-13629 GCA_023313725.1 Lithobius niger
GGACGTCAAGCAAATGACCTATGAACAAACAGGTTGTAGAGTAAATGAACGTCGAGTAAATGACCTACAGACATTCAGATTCTAGAGCACATGAACGTCGAGCAAATGACCTAGGATATTCCGGTTGTAAAGTAAATGAACGTCGAGTAAATGACCTACAGACATTCAGAAAAGCAAATGAACGTCGAGCAAATGACCTACGGACATACAGGCTGTCCAGCAAATGGACGTCGGCCAAATGACCTAGGATATTGCGGTTGTAAAGTAAATGGATGTCAAGCAAATGACCTACGGACATTCAGGTTGTAGCGCAAATGTACGTCGAGCAAATGACCTACAGACATTCAGGTTGTAGAGCAAATGGACGTTAAGCAAATGACCTACGGACATTCAGGTTGTAGAGCAAATGTACGTCGAGCAAATGACCTACAGACATTCAGGTTGTAGAGCAAATGGACGTCAAGCAAATGACCTACGGACATTCAGGTTGTAGAGCAAGTGACTCAACGTCAAGCTAATGAGCTATGAAAAAACAGGTTGTAGAGCAATGGACGTCGATTGAATGACCTACGGACATTCACATTGTAGAGCAAATAAACGTAGAGTAAAATGACCTAGGATATTCCGGTTGTGAAGTAAATGGATGTCAAGCAAATCACCTACGGACATACAGTTGTAGAGCAAATGGACATCAAGCAAATGACCTATGGACATTCAGGTTGTAGAGCAAATGGATGTCAAGCAAATGACCTACGGACATAAAGGTTGGAGAATTATTGTCGATAGGGTGAAAAGTAGCTCTTAACGCAAATGACCTCTGGACGAATGACTTAGTGGCAAATGACCTATGGACATACAGGTTGTAAGGCAACCACTTTCAGGCCACTTCCGCTTCATACTTCCGATTTTTTTTATCACTTTTAACTAATTTTTGGACGCTGAATCTAATGGTGAAAACTGTTTGTCTTTATCTGGTGCCGTTCTGGAGTTGAAAAAGGCAACGGACGTACAAAGTCGTTGCTACATTCTTCCCAGCTTCCGCTTTACAGAAGAATAAAAGTGAACTCTACGAGCGATAGTTCTTGCCACTAAAGTTAGGCCAATTATAACATTAGGCATATACCTGAGTTCGGAAAATACCAATTACATGGCGGATCGAGAGGTGCTATAATACATTAGAATACTACTACTACGTGTGCGCGTCTGTAATTACCTCTGAAAAAGTCTGGAGCACAACAATAAAATGAATGATGTCAAAATATTAATGTTTTAACTTTTTATTGTTGTGCGCTTGGCTTTTTTTCCCTCCTGGCTTTTTTCCACCTGGTTTTTTCCTCCAGGCTTTTTTTTCCACCTGGTTTTTTCTTCCTGGGATTTTCTTCCAGGCCTTTTTCTCCGGGCTTTTTTCCTCCTGCCTTTTTTTTTCCAGGCTTTTTTCCTCCTGGCTTTTTTCCCTCTTGGCTTTTTTCCTCCTGTTTTTTTTTCATATTGGCTTTTTCCTCCTGGTTTTTTTCTTGGCTTTTACTCCTGGATTTTCCTCCTGGCTTTTATCCTCCAGGTTTTTTTTCTCCAGGCTTTTTTCCTCCTGGCTTTTTTTCCTGCTTTGTGCTCCTGGCTTTACATTAGTTTATTTTCCACATTCTTACTTCCATTTTCCTCAACAACTCCTGAATATGAAGCAAGCGAATACTGGAAGTTTGAAGTAATCGCTTCACTTCATAACGAACACCGAAGCAAACACCGAAGTAAGCAGACGAATCCAACACCGAATTTTACGAGCGCAATTGGGTAGGTCTGACACCACGCGCGAAATTAAAGAATTGTTGTAGAAATCAAAAAAGATGCGACTGCTTTAAGTCAAAACTTGAGAAATTATCATTAACAGTGTTTATTTTATTTTTACCGTTTGCAGTTATCTTCTGCATTCTTCACACTTTTCATGAAATGTCAACCAAATCGGAACAAAATTATGAATGTTATCGTGTCCCCAACAAACAGACACACTCAGGACTACATATGTTGAAACCTTGCTACCCCAACGAAGTTCCACTGATGACGTCACTTGAGAATTCAAGTCCAAGACTAATATGATGTCATATTTTAACTACCCATTGTAACTTCAAAAGTAATTTCGATTGTTTGCTGAGATGATGTTGTGTGGTTTTGTGTGTTGAGATGATGTTGTGTGATGTTGTGTGTTGGGTGACTTCCTGGGAATCCATTCCGGGTGCTGCAGACATAGGGCCTTAGGGGTTCGTCGGGCAGATGACCGGGTGCGGATAAACGCTCGCTAAAACCTTTTGAACCCTTTTGTTGTGTGAGCCATTATAGTAACAATATGTAACATTGCCTGTAGTTAGTGTGCGTCATTGTCATGGCTCGAGGTCGCTCGGTCTTCTATACCCGATGCTCTCAACAATTAGAGCGAACCGAATTAGAATTCATCCGCCATTATCTTCCCATCATCCCAGTCCACAAGGTCATTTCGGTTAGCTCAACTAGAATTATTTCCCTATTTTGCCGTAAGTCGCCAAATGTAAATTCAAACCAGACCAACCTTGTTGTTTGTGGATCACTGCAACCCCGTACATGGCAGATTAATTATTCAAAAACAAACAATAACTCGCATACTGTTGTAATTCTGTCAAAGCCTAAGTATTCCTAGATTCCATGACATTCCGAGTTAGGCCCTTAGCAAAGGTAAAGTGTCCTCGCGTAAGTCTGGCGAGCCTGAGCCCTTCAACGATCCTTTGTTTTAATAATTAAAATATCATGCGAACTGAACCTAGACTGTTGCCTCTTTTCCACCAGCTTAGTTCAAACTGAAATCTGGCTCACTTGTAATATTGTAGCTTCTCTCTTTCTTGGATGTTGCGTTAGTGGTGAGGGTCAGTCGGACGTACCAATAATCGCTACAACACAAATTTCAAACACAGTCCAGTATTCAACATTGCTCGCTCGGCCAATAAGACCAATGATTTCACAGATTTAGGGAATTTTGGACTGCAGCAACTGCCTGTGTAAATATGCCTGTGGTAACATTTGCTTCTTCAGCCAATCGCACCTAAGTTCCACTTGAGATTTTTGTAATTATACTATAGAAGAGCTACTTTTCACGCTTTTCTCCTACCAGTCGAATCCTTTCGTCGTTTGGGTACAGAAAATACTAACAAAAACCTGCGCAAATGCTTATTTATTAAAAAAAAAAAATTGTACTCACAGCCATAGTAAGGCCGACGCCATAGTTTGAGGTGCGAGCGCAACGAGAAAACCTGATTTCTACCAGAACATTAATACACGGAAATTATCTCTGGCAGGGCAAGTTTTTGGTTACGGTTTCTGATGTCATATGTTTAGCCGCAGCGAACGCGGCACGTAATTTGGAATAAAATGATCATAATTTTCGTATTTTCGTGATCAGCGACCTTGATTTAACCTAATTTGCAGACTTTACAGGAAAAAATCGAAAACAAATTTTTTTTTTAAAGTGGTTATTTTTTTTGTCTGGGCAAAAAACATTAAAAAAATATGTAAAAACTTGTCTGGGCAGAGAAAATTTCCGTTTATTAACGTTCTGGTCGGAATCAGGTTTTCTTGTTACGCTCTCACCTCGCAGTATGGCGTCAGCCTCGCAGTATGGCTGTGAGTAGCGTTTTAACATGTTTTAAGAATTTTTTTTTCTTAAATAAATAAGCGTTTGCGCAGGTTTCGTTATGATTTTCTGAATCGTAACGACGAAAGCAATCGACAGGTAGGGGAATTAAGTCGATAGCGTGAAAAAGTAGCTCTTCTGTATAATCACCGCGGTTTTCTGATCATTCGATTCCTGGTAAAAAAAATACTTCGCGTAATTGGCCTATAGCTTGGCTTCGCTAGGTACCTAAAGATGGCTAAAAAAATATTTGGTATTGTAGGCCTGTTACTTAAACGTAAGCCTAACCAAACAAATATATGCCTAAATAAACATGAAGCCACCCAATACAGTTCAAACACACTACTGCCACAATTTGTAGTTAATACGTGAATACTACAATTTACATTTTTAAATCGATCTTTGCCTCTCCTTTAGACTACGCTATGGACTCAAATTAGTTCACCAAAGCTTCGTTGCGTAATTTGATTTGTGTTTACATTTAAATGAAGAACACAGTGGAAGAAACGTTGTGATGTGAACAGCTAAGAATTCTTACACTGTTCACAATGCTGGCGCCATTGTGTTTCTTCGTTTAATATTAATATTTACAGCTAATTTCCGTTCCTTTGAATTCGCGCATTGGTTTCTTGTTCACAGGTTCCCGACCCGAGCGAATTCAAACGGTCTCGCTGCCTTCAAGTACCCGAGTGCTGTGCAGAGAAGTTCGACTTGAGCGGTGCTTTTGTTTTGGTTGATGTTAAGTTCCAAGAGAGCGATGTTACTCGCGTTGTTCCAGGGTAAGTTATTGTAGAGTGTCTTGGGTAGTTGTTGACAACGTCAGGAGTGTGTTGGGACGATTGTAAGTGCTTTTTTTTTTAAAAAACAATTTTGGGTTTCATAAAAACGGATCGTGGTTCGACGGATGCTTGTCGTCATTTGTTTGTTTGCATTTTATAAACTGCATTATTTTAAATTTCTTATCGGTTTTATAACTAAACATAAATAAAATTCAGTGCAATTTTATTTCAGTAAATTATTTTCTTTACGGTTTCTCCTGAGGAAACTCGCATAAACCCATTTATTTCGTCCCAATTTTCTCCCTCGCGGTTTGATGGGCGTTTTCGAAATTGGAGTCTCATCGAAAAGACTACTGCTACTTCAGTAAGATGTCAGTTTGCTTTCCTTCCGTATGTAGGCTACACACGTATAATTCGCATGTGACTGTGTTATTGGAGCGTAGCTCCGCTATGAACACACTCCAATGTAATCTTAGACCGGACATCACGCGAAAACCACAAGGACTATCCACACCAAACTTTGCATGCAGTAGCACGGGATTCCGGACAAGGTTTATCAAAAGAAAAATCCGGAATTGGACATGGGGTTGAGAAACCATCAGGGTGACAAAATGGACCAACAACGAGACGCGAAGGCATCCGATTGTTAAAAGATTGATTGTTGATGATACACAGGCGGGGTGGTAATAAACCAAATTCAAGATATTTTCACTTTTTGTCGACCGATTTTCGTCGACCGATTTGGACGTTTGAATACACCATTTTCACGGTTTTTTCAACACCTTTCCAATGGCCCAAACCCCAAGCAGCTTCTCTTATTGTTTAGAAATTACAAGGCAAATCCGATCCGATCCGATTGACATCCAAACAGCAAAGAAAGCGGAGCCCGCTCCATTATGTCGACAGTGGAACTGATGATGGCCCTAGTTATACGTCAGTGCGACCAAGACGACGTGCAAATTGAATTACGTTGGTTGTCACGCCATAAGAAAACTTGAAAAAAAAAGTATAACTAAACAACGTCAAAGACAAATAAACAAAAAAATGAAAAACAATTGAATATATAACGAAAACCCAAAGGGGTGAAAGAACCCACCAAGGTTCGCCATTCAAAGTAGTGATATTAGAAGAAAATTCCAAGCGCGAGGATTCTAGTTTAAATGAGGTCACCTTGCAGGGTGTGAGATGATCTTGAGTGACCGCGCTTGTAATCAGAAATTTGGTGACAGCCACTTTTCTCTCATGTCACAACTGAATGGCGAAAACTTAACGGGTTCTTTCACCGTTTGGTTTTGGTTACAATTCATAATGGAGAAATTTCTCCACATTAAATCACTTTAACAGTACGATTTTTTCTTCATAACGTTTTAAATAAAAAAAAACCCACAAAAAACGCGAAAAAAAAGCGTCGTCCATTATTGCTGTATGGAAATATTTTAGGTTTTTGCCTGGGTTGAATGCATTATTTCATCGAAAATACGGGTAAATAGGGATACTCATCAAATGAAAGTCGTTGCCGTCTACATGGCGCCATCTACAGTCGGGCATATCGTTAAATCCCCCTAAGAAATGCACAAAGAAAAGTTCAGAGAAACAAAAGAAAAAAAAACAACAAAGATTAGCTCAGCAAAATAACCTGCGAAAATCTCATACGTCCGCGGAACACCAGAAAGAAAACTAATAAAGTTTAGCGATATTTTGAACGACAGACAGAGCCACGACAGAAAATAATGCTTTTTCGTTGGTAACACCACGATCTTATCAAAAAAAAGGTCTGTTTAGTAACAATATCTCGGCAGCTTTTACCTCTGTGTGACCACGATACTACCCAGATCACCACAAACTGGCCTAGCCTAATAAGCTTTACAGAATTTAACAAAAGAAGCCAGTCATACGCAACTAATAAGCAAACACTCACCCATCGTTTCCAACCATGTTCCAGTTCTTTATCCAGGATTTTCCTATGGCACGCCATCATATATTTGATTACGCATTTTTTATTATCGCGTTTTAATTTTCATTATCGTCCTGAATTTCCGTTAACGGAAAATGTGTTTCATTTTCGACAAAAATTTTTTTTGATTATATACAAGTAATCAGATATGCACATCATGGAATTTAATTTGATGTTAACGGAAATTCCGATAATATAAAATAAATTTATTGAAACATCATGTCAAACGGAAACAAAGAAATATTATCCAATCACATGAAAATCATTTCCGTTTTAAAATTGAATATCCGTTGACGGAAATTCAATTTTTGTTAACGGAAAATGATTTTCCATTATCGAAACTAGTATTTTTCATTATCGAAACTAGTGTTCTCTTCTAAACTAGTATTTTTCATTATAGAACCTTTCTTTTTCCGTTAAAAAAAATGATTTTCTATTCACGGTAAATCAATTGCCATTAACTCGCAACACATTTGTTATTCTCCACATTTTATTTAATACAGATTTATTTATTTATTAAATATTTGACGTTTTATTTAATAAATATTTATTTATTTCCGTGAACGGAAAACATTTTTCATTATCGGAATTTAATTTTCATGAACGACCATGTATTTCCGGTAACAGATTTTCAGGCCGATAATGAAAATTAAAATACGATAAGGAAAAATGTTTACTAAAAAATCAGAAGGCAAGTCATAATTTTCCTACTTAACACATTTAAACACTTAAAAATTCTAGGCAAACACCAATCGTCACCACCTTAGGTATTGTGTGGATTTTGTAAATTCCCTGGTGTAGGTTTTTGTAAATGCAGAGTTTGCATGAAATTTTGTGTCATTTGGCTGCATATTTCATGATTACATCCAACTATCTAGAAAAAAAAAGTAATACTGCCCCAACCTCTATGATGGGAGGAGACTGACTTACTAAACTTATACGAATGCCAGTTTTTTAGAGTTAAAACGATTGCGACTACACGATGCCATCACATCCGTAAAAAAAAATCTCACATGACAAACCCAATTCTAACATTAAAACATCATTCGCATCGATTGTAGATGAACTGTTTTGAGATCGAAATGAGATAATTCAAAAACCCCATAAGGGTAAAAGGAACCCATCAAATTTTTGCCGTAGAAAGTAGTGATATCGGAGCCACAATGGCTGCCACCAAGCTCGTGGCTGGAACCATGGTCATTCAAGCTTAACTGACAATCACCGAGGTGTCAGTTAAGATTGAGTGATCAGGTTGGGACGGAAAACTTGGTGGCAGCCATTTTGGCTCTGATATCACAACTTTCTATGGCGAAAATTTGGTGGGTCCCTTTATCCTTATGTGGTTTTTGTATGATATCACCCTTTTTGGTTGTTTTATGGTTTTGATTGTGAGCTCCTTATGAAAATATAGTTGTAAAAATCGTTTCTTTAACAGCCTAAAAAAATCGTCACTTTGGTATAATTAATGGTCACTGATTAATTCTATTTCCAACAAAGTGCCCGTTGCATTACATTTGATTGTAAAACAGAAACAAGTGAGCATGATAAGTTAGTTTATCAGTTATTTCGAAGTTTGGCGAACATATAAATACACTGAGTAGGGAGCTGAAACGAATAATGCCAAAATTATTCCATCTTAAGGAAGTATTAAATAATAAAAATAAATTAATTTATGATGCATTAGTTGAATCATAGTATATAAGTCCATGGTTGAATCCAGGACACAGAATTGAAATTTACGGTAAAACTCACAAAACGGTACTAACCAAACTACACAAAAATACAAAATTAAATTATTAAAACTCTTGTCAAACGCAGGTAAAAAAACAAAAACAGTTGACTTAATGAAGAAGAACAATGCCTTGAACATTGCGAGATTAACGAATTATGTAACGCTTTTGAAACATTATTTTGGGTTACAGAAGAAGTATGACAAAATTAAAAAGACTTCCAAATTCCGGACAACAAAACTAAAAGTACCACTATGGAAAACCGACATGGTAAAATGAGACTAATCCCCTACATTAATATGGCTTTTTAACAATTTAAATTTTTTTTTAAATGTCACTCAATTTAAAAATCGAAATTGTGGAGCTAAAAATCATTATATAAACAACAACAAATACGAACGAATTTGTAGAACGAATCTGTATAGAAATAGTGAATTGGGCTGGGGACATTCGTGTGTCTGCTACTTGTTTTTGTGTGTGTATAGTGTAAAACTGTAAATATCGTATGATTGTTGATTTTCTATCTGAGTACTGAATTTGAAACAAAATAATAATGTGATTACAACTGTAGTGAGCACAAACAAGCATATCAATTGCATCGTGCTCTCGTGTATTTAAATTCAATTAAAAAAAACATATGACCCAACAGCGCGGTAAAAGTAGGCGCAGTCGGGTGGCAAATTGAGGCGGGTATTTTTGTGTCCGATAACGCACCCCGGGGTCGTGCGATCGCTTTGGGGGTCATTCGGTCTGCTCCGCTATGAGCGTTCGCGTTGTCGTGGGAACCGGACGCTGCGCGATCCGGCGCACGTGTCGCGAGGGGCGTCGACCGCGAACGCGCCTGATTGGGTAACGTGACGGGATATTGCGCGGCGTTCCCAAGATTGTGACGCTGCACAACGCATGCGGCACGTTCGTCGCGCTCCCCCCGATCAGCACGCGCCTCCATTCGGTACGGATATGCGCGTGCGATAAAAAGACGATATTATTAAAACTATATAGCTGGAAGGAAACACAGGAAAGGAAGGGCCAAGACCGGGGGGAGGGGGGGGGGGGGGAGGAGAAGGAGGTATCTTCTATTAAAGAGAAAATTATGAACAAGGGAACGGGAGTGTGAGAGAATACAAAAATGAGTCATCGGACGTCCGATAGTGTTCGATAATACGGTCGTGGCAGCGTGGGAGCTGGTTTATTCACGCGCAAATTGATTTCAAACAAAGGAAGGGGATCGAAGCTCCAGTAGTCATCGGATGCTACGACGGAAGCACGTTTGCTTAGCTAGCTACATACTAGATGGATACGTATATTTCACTCCAATTCGTTTTTTAGCTAAGTGGGCAAGTTCTTAGAAAGGAGCCATTCTGTGTTGGAGAGTAACCTCATGACGTGTTGCAGAGTAAATATACTGTGTTGCAAAGTAAACATTAAAGGCACATAACTCCCTCCAGTATAGTTTAACAGTTTCACTCTATACATTACCGGAAATAGTTTTATATAAACTGATTTACCTTTCATTTGCTGGTCTAAGGGTACGATGCAGATGTCAGTAGTGGCGCGTGAATGTTATTAGGCTTGTTTTAAACGGCTCGGTCCGAGCGGTATATAACTCCCGCCACATCGCTGGCAAGCCGCGGCCCTGGAGGAAGGATAATTAATCCTTCGCCCAAATTTGAGACTTGGTCGTACGATGTATCACGTTGCAGCGGCCCCGAAATGAGTATGACTAGTGTCTTAGAGCAATGCGCGCTGCGGTCGTTTGAACTATATTTTAGCGTAGGTGACGCAGAGTAAAGCGGCCAGAACGGAGGGATTTATGTGCCTTTAAAAGAAAGGTAGGCTAATTAGCGTATCACAACTGGTCGCAACACGGTGTCTGGTCTGCATGAAGAAGAAGACTAAAAATATGGCTAACCGCAGGAAAAATGTATAACTGATTACACTTACGTCGTTA
>JAHWFP010112622.1:0-30833 GCA_023313725.1 Lithobius niger
TTGCAGTTATGCAGATGATGTCGTCAGTCTGGTGTCCACTCAACTAGTACTTCCTTCTGGAAAGGTTCAAGAAATGTTGAAATTAAACGGACTTTCTTTCAATGGAACCAAATCAATGGGGATGGTTTCCCGTGGCAACACTGAAATGGCTGCCGCCCCATTGCAGCTTAATGGGCCTGGGCCTAGATTGAATCGGGTTACGACGGTAACATACTTGGTAGTTGAACTATCTTCGGACTTGGGTGAAGATAACCACATCAAGAAGGTAAGGTCGGAACTTTACCGGTCAGTAAACACCACCCTGGAAACCTACACACCTGCTTAAAACCAGGTCAATGTCGCTCTGCGTACGGACGGGCCACAAGTGATACGTTCACTAATAGCTCAACCAAAGAGCTTGCACAGGTCTACCATGGACTTGTGAAACGAGCGCTGAATTTACCGCAGTTCTGGCACAATCATCAAGCTTGCAGAAATGGCAGCATGCTCACCAAGGAATTGTTGATGTTCCTACACCAAGCAATACTATGGAGAGCCGCCATTCAAAACTCGTCCAACTGTCTCTCTGTTGTGTGCTGGGGTAACATGGATTGCTGGGACCGTGTCCAGGGTGGAACTGTCACTGCAGGTTTGTTAAGATTAGGAAAGTTGTGCGAAATTCGAACCCAGCAAGACCTGAAGTCAGTAAGGCAGCGAGCAATTGACCATGTGCAGAGTGTAGCAGTGCTACAAGAGGCAGAGGAGTCCAACAGTCAGCGCACCTTCTTGATCTCGTCTCTAATGTATACATTCTCTCCCCCTTTTGTTTTGTTTCTTGTTTACATTTGTTGACAATTTTACTTTGTTTCCTCTTTGTGTACCTCAGTGTACAGAATGCAATAAATAATAAAAATATGTTTCGTAAAGTTGAACAAACATCATTTGCTAATAAAACTTTAGCTACTTTCTTTGCATTTAGAATTTTTTCATAAAATTCTTAGCAGTGTACTCAGCAATATACTTGAAGATTTTTTTTTTACTTAGGTCCATTTTTGTATTGTGCCAAGTATAACAATGGTTGATAGCAAAATGAAAGTGTACGACAGGAAAAAGACGAAATCAATGTAAAAAAATAACCCGCATAACTGAATTTTAAATGCCTAAACTGTGTAAAGTTTAATGTTACGTGATCAACCAGCGGCAATCGGCCAATGGTATTTATTTCTCCCACAGGCTTTTCATCGGCATCGGCCAATTGGTCGAAACTCCAAAGAGGGTTAAAGAGGATTTAATTTAATTTATTATATTGCTTCTAGAGACAAGAGGTGGAACAGGGCCGAATAAAAAACACAGTTGTAATGCGACCAAACTTACTGTTTTCCTCCCAACCTTACCCATTTTTACCACTTGAGGTCTATTGTTTGATATTACTACTAGTTGGGGGATAATCCTCTTGCTTTTTCAGTAGCCAAACTACATCACTTTTAGCCGTTAATTACGGTAAACTACAATAATCAACTGAACTTTAAAAATGCATAAAATTGGGTCAGTTTAAAATAAAAAGACATGTAGGGTATTTACTTTTGCAAAAAAAAAAAAAAAAGGAAAAAAGCCCCCCCCCCCCAGACCTTAGTTTTAATTTCAATGGTAGGGCAACTAAACTTTATTTTCTTTACATCCAAGCATGATTTTTTATTGTTTGTATGATAAATGCCACATTTTCTTAAGATAGCCGACAGGGCCGGTGCTGATGTTCTGTTGCTCTGGTGCGACAAGAAAAAATTTGCCCCCCCCACCCCAAAAAAATGCCTCTTTTTACCTTCACCTGTCTGTTTTATTCCGTCATAGTCACGCCTACATAAATATTTCTTGCTTTCAATCGAGCCCAACGTTCTATGACAGACTTGTAGTCACACTTTCTGGCCAGATTACGCTCAATCGAGAGCAATGCTAAACCACTCAGTCTGGTGCGGAGGTAGGTTTTGATCCGAGTAAACAATCTATAATTTTCGTTTCACGAAAAATTCGCCCCCTTTTCCGATTCGCCCTGGTGCACCGCACCCTTCGCTTCCCCCTTTCTGCCGGCCCTGATAGCCGATAGTGTTGGGCAGTAAACTGCTTCTCACAGGTGTATGCAGTATAGTAGAGTAAATATGGTGGGAAATTCATCCCTGAATGAAGAAAGCAAATCCCTTGGAGGGTTAATAGCCCTACATACCCTGAACATTTTCCGATAGGGAGACCAAAAATATCTCGTTCCGTTTAAAGATGGCGGCTGCCTACAATATTGAAATTTCAATATCTCTTCTTCTATGGGACCAATTTTGAATTTCAATACAGTATGTCAAATTAAAGGCAATTTAACGTAGAACGTTTTATTTTCCAATTGTTTTACGCGTAAACTCGAAAATGTAATAATTAACGGTGTTTGTGGGACACTTTCTCATCATCAAGGTTAATCCGAATCAGTAATATATTATTAACCTCCAGAAACGTAATTCCCATTCTTTTGTCTTTATTTTGACGTCTAGAAAATGTTTGTTTGACTCATAGAAACGAAGAAATGGTAAATTATAGTCAGTGCTATTATGGTGGCAATGCAACAATGCACCATGAGAATTCTGTGTCATTCTTGATTTTGAATATCTAAAGACTTATACAAAATATTCCAGATAACTGGTTACAAACTAAAATACAGAACAAAACTGTCAATTTAATGACCTAAGAAAGTTGAAGATTTCGACAGTAACAGCACTAACATCACAGAACGTCAGTTCTTAAACTAACCTTCGCAATTGCTATAGAGCTGGCCATGGCGAATGGGATTTTTAATCTAGTTGCCCGCTCTTGTAACCTTGAAAGAAGGACAACTAACATTTTATGACTTACTAGCTACAGCTTGTGTTACGCACGTGTGATGTTGGATGCACCATTTGCAACACTGGTAAGTAGGGTGCCACTTAGCAATTGAAATATCCATGATCAAACGTCATAAATGACATTAAAAAATGGCTGTTTGGCTGCAGCATCTAAACCATTCATCTGGTAGAGAAAACAAACCAATTACATAATACCATCAGAATAAAATTTCGTTCAAAAATGGTCGCATTCATATTATGCAGAGAATTAAATCTTTTGACCCAAATACGTATTGTAAAAACCGGTGAACGGCGTAGACAATGATAATATTCAGACAAATTAAATGATTTGAAAACACTTATATCACCTCCTAGAATGTTTCAACAACAGTTCACTTAAATTTTCGAGGAAGAAAACACAGTTCGTCTTCTTCAGAAGACCACACCACAGCAGAGAACGTTCCTTCAATGTACGCTTACTCCATGTGGCAACATGGAATAAGCGTACATCAAACTAACGTTCTCTGCTGTGGTGTGGTCTTCTGAAGTAGAGGAACGGTGTTTTCTTCCTCGAAAATTTAAGTGAACTATTGTTGAAACATTCTTGGAGGTGATATAAGTGTTTTCAAATCATTTAAAATACGTAATTTAACTCCTATTACGTCATTTGTGTTTCAAGTGTGTGTGTAATAAGCTACGTTGACAGCTCTAATTAAGATAAATAGGTGTAATTATGCTAAGATAAGTGGCGGTAATGTGTATTTTGCAACAAGGATAATAAATACGGGTTTTATAATTAGGATCTAAGCGGCTGTTTTTCTAAACTGTGGAACCGTACTTTCTGCTTCTATTCACCTCACATTACAACTGTAAAGTGTTTCCGTTGCAATTTTAATTAAGATAAATGGATGTAATGAGGCTTAGACGAATTTTGGAAATGTATATTTTTCATCAAGGATGATAAAAACGGGTTTCATAATTAGGAGCTAAGTTACAGTTGTTTCTCTATGCTGTGGCACTGTACTTTCTGCATCTATTCACTACAACTTACATCCTTAAAAGTGATGCAATGGCAGTTCCAATGACGACAAATTTTATTACCCTCGTTGGAAATCTACATCTTTCATCTAAACATAATGACACCCATTTATCTTAATTAGAACTCCCAACGTAGCTAATTATACACGTACATGAAACGCACACACGCCATTGTACGTGTAAGGTACACAAATGATGTAATAGGAGTTAAATTACGTCAAAAGATTTAATTCTATGCAAAATATGAATGGGACCATTTTTAAACAAAATTTTATTCTGAAGGTATTATGTAATTGGTTTGTTTTCTCTACCAGATGAATGGTTTAGATGCTGCAGCCAAAAAGCCATTTATTAAATGTCATGTATGACGATTGATCTTGGATATTTCAAATGCCAAGTGGCACCATACGTACCAATGTTGCAAACAGTGCATCCAACATCACATGTGCGTAACACAGGCTGTAGCTAGTAAATCATAAAATATTAGTTGGTCTCTTTCAAGGTTACAAGAGCGGGCAACTAGATTAAAAATCCCATTCGCCATGGCCAGCACTATAGCAATTGCGAAGGTTAGTTTAAGAACTGACGTTCTTTGATGTTAGTGCTGTACTGCCGAAATCTTCAACTTTCTTACGTCATTAAATTGACAGATGTTTGTTCTGTATTTTAGTTTGTAACCAGTTATCTGGAATATTTTCTGTAAGTATCTTTAGATATTCAAAATCAAGAATGACATAGAATTCTCATGTTGCATTGCTGGGCTACCATACCAACACTGACTATAATTTACCATTTCTCCGTTCTATGTGTCAGATTTACATTTTCTAGACGTCAAAATAAAGGCAAAAGAATGAGAATCACGTTTCTTGAGGTTAATAATATATTCTGATTCGGATTACGCTTGGTGATCGAGAAAGTGCCACATCCCTTACAGACATATTTGATCCCATGAGTGGTCAAAAGGGGACCTATCCGGGCCCAATGTTTGGTCACAACGATAGGGGTCATATTGAAACATGCGGGATCTGTTCGGGACCTTGTGACTTATTTTTTGGCACCAATTTGTGACTTTATTGTGACCAAATATTTGGTCACAATAGGGGTCAAAATGGAATGTTTGTGGGGTCTCAAATAAACCCCACAGTTGGTCCCAAACAGACCTTCATTCAGGCCGTTGTGATCTAATTTTTGACCCCAGTTTGTGACCAAAAAGTGACCAAGACGACTCCAGTCACCAAAATGTATGTTTTGGCCCCAAATTGATCCCAATTGACCACAGCTAGTATCTTGATCCCAGGCAAAAGGAAAAGAAAACTGACAGTTGATATTTGAATTCTGTCATATCATTTTTGTATTAGTTCTAAATTCCTAAGTAACATGAAACATTTAGTAACATTCCTAAGTATACACTATTACCCTATACTTAGCATTACATTATATACCATACTTGGACCTACACTATGTATTTATACCATCACTTACCTTCTTTGACATCATTCCTTGCTGTACTGACATGTTTGGATCTAGTGAGTAAATCTTATATAGGTACTTTTTCTTAAGAGTTAAAAGTTATGGGTGGGAGATTTCCACTAATTGATTTTTGCTAAAGTTTGGGGCAGTTTGACTTTGTTTTAAACAATTAATTGGCATTAATTGCTTTAGACTATAGAAGCCATTTGTTACGCAAATAGAATCTACACGAAATTAAGGAAGTGTCTCACATCGTTTGACATTCTCAAACTAGACTGAACTCAGTTTCCATATTGCGACATTATTAAGAGTTGGCATCAAAATCGTTGTACGTACAACACATTTATAATGAAACAAACTGCTAATCACTCTATAACTACAATAGTGCTGAAGAATTTTAATAATTAAACAATAAAATAATTTCTTTTAAATACAAAATTCACACGTAGGTAGAACTTTTAGTCACCTTTTAAACTGGAATAATTTTATTTGTTGTAAGTTATTGAGCATAAATGTTAAGGTTTTTCTGTGTTGGGTTCCAGCTTTGGCTTGCTAAGTTTGAATAGTTGAATCAACATGCTTCACAATTTTTTTTTTTTTTTTTACCAGCCAGGACCAGCTCTGAATTACAGTCAATCCTTTAAATATTTAGATAGTGTTACGCTGGTTCTTTAGTTTATATAAGAACTTTAGATGGCTGTTTGGCTCAATAATAGTGTTTAATTTGCTGGGTTCAAAGACTTTATCACAAACAGTGACGTTTTTTTTTTTTGTATTGGTGGGCAAGGTGGCCAAGCCCAAAATCAATCAAAATAGAATCTAATTTTCTGAATTGAAAACCTTATTTTGAGTCCGAAAAAGTGTGTCCTATTTTTGACCTTCCTTTGGTGCATAAATTCAGTGCGTATCCGCAATTCAGGATTTCCTTTGTTATAATCAGGATTCACATGTAAAAGTAGTCCCAGGAGACGAGAAAATTCAGTAACAGAATAACCTGGTTACAATGGGGCGGGCCAATTTAAAAAAATATTAGGGCAAAACTTTGTTTCATTGGACTAAAAGAAAAAAAATATAGTCTTGCAGTGTTCTTGGTCTCCAACTTTGTCTTTCTTAATGGGTTTAGAAAAATGCTGCCAAATATATAAAATGGACAAAAGAAACAGAAGCTCTTTTAAAAATCTTTTACGTACGCTATCCTGGGGCAATATTTTGGGCAATTTTGGGTCAGTTTCTGGGGCATTTGGAGAACTCTCGGCCCTGTTGTGTGGCATCCTAAGTTTTATTTTTTTTTTATTTTGAAAATACCGGTAGGAAGCAGCTTTTTTTAGACTCAAGAATTTGATTTTTGATCCAAAAAATTTCCCCTATTTTTTTTTTAAAGGACTTTCTTGCATCGCCAACTGCGACCAGTGTGCTCAAATTGGTCAAGTCAACAGTATTCTCAAAAGTCAGTTTGTGACCAAGTGGGGTCAAACAGGGGTCTCGGTGTTAAAGCCCCACACCGTGGCCAAGTGGGGGTCTTGCGTGACCTAGTGGGGTCAAACTGGGGCCTATTCCCAGACCGTGATCAACTCGACCCTTGTGTAACCGAGTTGCAGTACTCTTTAAGTCACATTTTGCGACCAAGTGGGGTTAAGGAGGGGTCAAGTTGTTAAACTCCCGAACCGTGGCCAAGAGGGGGGTCTTGTGTGACCAAGTCTGAATATTCTGAAGTCACCAATTGTGATCAAGTGGAGGCAAACTGGGGCCAAGTTTATCAGTCCCAAACTGTGGCTAACTAGGGCCTTGTGTGACCAAATTGTAATATTCTTAAGTCACAGTTTGTGACCAAGTGGCATCAAACGGGGAACTAGGTGTTAAAATCGCAAACCGTGGCCTAGTTGGAATCTTGTGTCCAAGCCTCAATATTCTTAAATCACCTACTGTTCCCAAGTGGGGTCAAACTGGGGCCAAGGTGGTCAAGTCCCAAACCATGACCTACTAGGGCCTTGTGTGACCAAAGTGTAGTATTCTTAAATCAGGGTTTGGTCAAGTGGGGTCAGGGGTCTAGGTGTTAAACCCCAAACCGTGGCCAAGTTGGGTCCTGTGACTAAGCCTGAATAACCTTAAGTCACCAGTTGTGAGCAAGTGGGGTCAAACTGGGGCCAAGTTTGCCAACTCCCAAACTGTGACCAACTTGGGCTTGTGTGACCAAGTTGTCATATTTCTTAAGTCACAGTCTATGACCAGGTGGGGTCAAACAGGGCACAAGGCGATAAAGCCTCCAACTGTGGCCAAGTACGGGTCTTGAATGACCAAGCTTGAATATTCTGAAGTCGCAGTTTGTGATAATTTCGGGCCTATCCGGTGTCTACAAATTGCAGGCCCCAAACTGTGACTTTCTTTGGGCTTGTTGGGGCCAGTCAGCAAACACTGGTTACAATTTGTGATCAATTGGAGTCAAATGAGGACCAAACACTGCAAAAACCCCGGATTGTGACTTAAAACTTGGGATGTAGAGGGATCAAGCATTGAAAACCTCTGGCCGTGGGGTCTACTGTGCCCAGTGTGGGATCTGTTTGGACCCTTGTGACCATTTTTTGACTTAAAATGGGTTCGTTTGGGTCCGTTTTTGACCAAGTTTTTCTGTAAGGGATACACCGTTAATTATTACATTTTCGAGTTTGGACGTAAAACAATTAGAAAATATGTAATACTTCATAGGAAATAAAACGTTCTACGTTAAATTACCTTTAATTGGACATAGGGAAATTCAAAATTGGTCCCATAGAAGAAGAGATATTGAAATTTCAATATTGTAGGCTCTTTGTTTGGCCGCCATCTTTAAACGGAGCGAGATTTTTTTGGTCTCCCTATCGGAAAATGTTCAGGGTATGTAGAGCTATTAACCCTCCAAGGGATTTGCTTTCTTCATTCAGGGATCAATTATCTCAAAATATGCCCCAAATTTACTCTACTAGGCCCTAGTACCAAATACCGTTCATTGTTTAAAAAATACTGGTATTGTTGTAGCAAAAATGAAAAAAAGGCACTAAAATTATAATGTCAATAGTTAGTTCAGTTAGTCCATTATGTTGTAGGGCTCAAAGCAGTGCAACAATCAGTTAAAGATCAACAATGGTAAAATTGGAACACACAAAAGTAGACCAAATTTGCTTAACTTTGATTCTACAACTCAGTGTTTGTTTACATTTGTATTTCTACTTGGATATCATGTCAACTACAAAATTTTAGAAGACGGGTTTTTATCAGATATATCGTAAAAATTCCATTAAGCTTAAAACAGGAGGGGAAAAAATCAATTAAATTTGTCCATTAAAATTATATCCACAAGCTACACTTTTCAATAAAATTCGTTATTATTTAAAAATCGGGTGTTGGCACCATCAGATATCGCCTCATCCGTAAGTACCGGGGTACTAAGCTTGGTACCGGAACTTGCTGTAAAACGTCTGAACTGGGGTTGAATTTGTTTTTATATTAACTAGCCAGATTTTTTAACAATGAAAAATTTCAAAAGCTCGTCAAGTGTTTCCAAGCAAGTGGATCTACTTACCGGACCAAAGAATTTTGTAAAATGATCCACAAACCAAAACATTGGTTCCATGGCTGTATCTGCGATGTAGTATTTGTCCACAAATTCATTGTAGCACAAAGACAGGCACGTCACTTTAAGTAACGTAAAGCTATGTCGCCATCGTTTTCTCAGCCGTCGCCAGCATGTTCTGCCAGCCCAGCGCAACCGAGATAAATTCCACATAGCGCGGATTCTTCTGGTCATTGGCATATTAAATAGAGGCAAAGGGTAATTAAAACGGTTGATAAAAGGCTTCGAGATGAACTTCATATGACATAGATGACATGACACTGCATTGACTAGAACGTCGTCATATAATCTATAAAAAAAAAATATTACAAATAATAATTAGAAAATAAGCAATACGAAAGAAAAACGGTAAATAACATACATGCACAATAGGGTGGGTCAAAAAAATGCTTTTTTTTTAAATTTCAAATCGTAATAGTGTGGAAAAGTTGGTCTTTGACCTCCTAATCACTATCCCAAAAGGAAAAATTTCTAAAATAATTTTTTGAGGTGCCCACCTGGCTTAAAGTTTAACATTAAAAGTCAATGGGAAAAATCGCTAATTCTGAAAAAGTGATTTTAGACTAGTTTAAAATATTGCTTTTCACATTATCTCATTTTGTACTCTCGGAGACTACCAAATTGAAGCCAAAATCAAAAACATTTTTTTTCGTCCAGAAAACAATCCAAATTTTCGGCCATCAAAATACGGCATAAAGGCATTTTTGTCGATTTTATGCCTTTAATTAAACAGAAGTTTCGGGACAAAAATTTTTTTTAACTTTAATTCTGGCTTCTTTTAATGGTCGCTGAGAGTACCAACTTACATAATGTAAAAAAAATGTATTTTAAACTAGTCAAAAATAATTTGTTCAGAATTAGCGATTTTCCCCATTGACTTTTAATGTTAAACTTTAGGCCCAGGTGTGTACCTCAAAAAATTATTTTAGAAATTTTCCTTTTGGGATAGTGATTAGGAGGTCGAAGACCAACTTTTCCACACTATTACGATTTGAAATTTAAAAAAAGAATTTTTTTGATCCACCCTAATGCACAAGGCTCATGTAAGGGATACCCACCACTGGTAACAGTTAAAGATTAAACACTCTGGGTGTAGCATGTCCTCGTCCCACTGAACACATTTTTGGCCCGGCCGTCCCTCTGACCGCATTACCTGGTCACGCAACTTTCTGCATTAACGGTTACAAAAGGCAAAAGTTTACTACTGCTTTCGTTAGGCCATTCCTTTAAAAATGAAGTTAAACACGGGAAGGATCGAACTGTTGAGAAATCAGAGTTTTACTATGGTACAGACTCAAACATTGTACCTTACACTTTAAACTGGCCGAGTTAGGTTTCCCAGTATACGTTTTGGTTATCAAATTAGCTTAAGAGTTGACACCAAACAGATGATTACCATGCACTTTAGATGTCTTTCTTTTAGTTTTTATTTTACTGTATCTGTCAGCGAATTTGTTCCCCATAATGTTTGCTTATCAAATCAGTTCTGTTATCAATGTGTTAATTAAACACATTTGCACAAACAGTACACACCATAACCTCTGTGTATTCAGATACACTACCCTTCAAACGCACCTTTCTTAAATCGATTTTCTAGTATTGTCAGCTAAATAAACAAAGCATACCAACAGAAAGATTTACTGTGGACTAGCAACTACAGTACTTTTAAAATAATCACATGGGCCTAGTAAAAGTTTTTTTTTTAATGAAACAAAGTTTTATTTCCTAGTGCATATTGCTTCCTGTATAGGCTACCACACATTTGTTCATCAATGAATTGTTACTTTATTCCTAACTAAAACAATACAATCAAATCTAATGAACGCCAGGCGAGGACAGAAATCAAATCTAATGAAACGGGAAGATTTCTGTCCTCTCCTGGTTCTGAGGGGTGCTAACTAGAAAAGTTGGACTTAGAAAATGTTGGGTCGTCAGTTTTTTGTGGACCACCCTGTCTAAGTAGGCCTACGCCTAAAACGCACTACACGTTATTATGTTTTAACAAGTCCACAATCATATAAAGAAAATGTACATAGGCTGCAATTAATTTTTTACTTACTTAGGGAAGGAATGGATCATATTGCCATTTTTAGTTATCTGTAACGGGGCCTAGGACCACCAAAAAAAAATTAAGTAAGGGGACTTCCCAGTCCAGTTATTTCCTTGTTGTGTGCAAAGGACACAGGTCAACACAAACTAAAACTGGACTGGGGAAATCCTCCTCTGTACTTCCTTGTTGAAACGGCATAGTGAGACAAGGCTGCTGTAAAACCAACCCACCAGAATATATCTTTCTCTATCTCTATGAACCAACCACTTGTTAATTTGTAGGCACGCAGTTTGCAGGTAAGTTCCAATGTAGCTGACAATCATTCCTTACCTATTCGTATTTTCGTAAGTCAATCGTTAATTCTGGCCGTTTCTGAAATCCCTTTTACCTTAATTATTTATTATTGTAGAGCTAATACGATGTTCGAAATTGCAACTAGTTTATTAGTCTAACATTGTTTTCAACATCTAAGGCAACTAATATTACTACGAAGAATGAAAACTCCGCTGCAAAATAGAACCGTACGATTGCTAACAAATCACAGCCTACATTATTTCCCTGCCATGCATGCTAGTTACACATTTCATTCAGGTAACATTCTGTACAAATGTTATTTTCGAAAACTTTTTTAATTCTCTGGCCACATTTTTAGCAGTTTTTAAAAAGCAACAAAAATAACGTCAGATTTTTTTTTTAGCTTTTCTTAGGCCATTTTTTTTTTAACTCAAAAGTGTCATAACATCTTATTTTTCAACCCTACCAAAATAGCGTACAATTCTGACTTAATTAAACAGCATACTTCCCAGCAAGTACGGATGGTTCAGTTTCATTTTTTGACTTCCGGTTTTGGTTATACATGGCCCACAAAACCGTGGTTTCAGTATAGGTTTTTGCCACACTCCCCGGTTTTTCTTTTTGTAACAGTAGTATTACTAGCTTCCAACTTGCTCCTGCTTTCACTTCAACAGCATCATTGACAGGGAACGGTTACTGCTTTTCGATTATATAATAGAGATAGCTGTTGCAGTGCGTGATATGAGGTGTGCGCCTCAACAATGGAAGAGTGCGCTAACTGAGATTTGGATTTTACAGTATGTCAACTCGTTTTTGTAACTGTGGGCACACAGTTACAGTGTTACGCTGTACCACGCAATGTAGCCTATATAGATCAGTGGTAGTAAGGAAGTTACAGTACGTCAGGCCTCGAAATAAGAAATTGAAACGTGCGGCAATCTTTGCTGCGAGCAACTGTCAGCTGGCGGCAAAAATTTCCTACCTCGCGGCAAATGTAAAAATGAGGTACAAAATACCATACAGTTACTGTTTAAATTTTATTCTAAACTAAAAACAAGGTAGGCATAAATTTCATTCTAAACTAAAAACAAGGACGGCGATTACATGCTTTAAACCACTTGTTCACTGCCAAATCAGGCTTAAAATCGTTAAGACTAGGACTCTATCTTTGGTGAGGGAAAGAGGGAGTGGGGAGGGAAATAAAAAATAAAAATAGGCTCCACTTACCAGTTGCAGGAAAAGAAATCGGAACCACGTTTTTATTTATTTCTTAGAGTATCTTTTGTTTTGAGCGCGATGGATTTTGGTCATTCAGAGTAAAAAAAAAGCTATTTAACGTGTTTGATTGCTCAAGGCAAAGTTTGCCGCGTGCATCAGTGATTCTCACGGCAGATCAAAGCCCACTGTCGGCAATTGCCGTGACTGCCGCGACTTATTTCGAGCGCTGCAGTACGTCATAATATAGTGGTGCTGATGAAGCCAGCAGCGATTCGTAGCAACTTGAAGTTGCCATGGTAACATGATATTAAGTCTAATTTTCAATTTTTAAGACTAATTTTTTTAAATGCTCTTTTAATTTTGTAAGTAGTATATATGCCTAATGAAGAATTTGGTTCGACGGTAGGCTAAGCCTATTTACCGTAAATCGTGGATTAAACGCCCATGGGCTTATGCAGTTAATTTGGCAAAAATAGGCGGGTGAGCTTTAATTTAAGCATTATCAATTTTCTAACCTTTCTGGATATTTATTACAGAAAATTCGCAGCTTTTGAACGATCTCTGAAAGACCAATTTTTACATCCTTTTACTTGCTATGAAGAAGGGAGGAGGCTTAGATGAGAGATGCTCAGGCCTTGTGCAGGCGCTAAGAGCTAAGGGAAGAGTCCACTATTACTACAGGGAGGGAGAAGGGGCCAGTAAACATAGCAAGCAGCACTATCTTTATTCACATCATACAAGTTTTAGGTAATTTTTCGTAGAAAAACAACAATTTGAGGGGTGGGCTTTAACCCCACTGTTTCATGATTTTGACTTTACAGCATTTTAGGGGGGTGGGCTTTAGCTTCAACTGAGCTTTTAATACACGATTTACGGTACTTAGGCTATGTAACAATAAAACAAGACTATTTTAAACTACGCTAAAATCGTTTTGTTTTTTCGGCTGCGTGTTATCCTTACGATTTCAATTCGACAATGAAATGTTATAATTCATTTAGTTACGTCGAAGAAGCCTATTAGCTATAAGGAAGGAACGTTGTTTATTTGCTTTGTTTTTTTAACTAGCTTTTGATGCTGAATCTAACATAAACTGTGGTCGTCTCTATATGGTACCATTGCGAAGTTGGGAAAAAGCGATGGAGGGACTAGTTTATTAGTCTAGGCTACCATTGCTTTCAACCTCTAAGGCAACTGATTTTACTATAAAGAATGAAATTTTTTTTTCTATGAAGAGGGACAGACCGACGGACAAAGTCGTTGCAATAGTCTTCTCAGCCGGTACGGCTGTACAGAAGACTAAATACCGACAAAAAATCCAAGTCAGTTTCGGTTTTCAGTAAAAGCCGAAAAGTCGGTTTCGGTCACCGACCTAACCCTACCAGTCTGAAGTAAAGTTATCTTTTAGATGTGCCTAAACCATCATCTTCTTTGAGGAAATAATCATTACTTGGGGAAGGGGGGGGGAGATAATCATATATAGTGGCCAAAAAATTAGCAGTGCAGCCTAGCTGCATTGAAAGTTAAAAGATCTTTCGCTCTTGGATGCACACAAAATATACTTGTCTACGGCGGATGCCTAGTATACTCAATGATTTTTTTCGCTGTACGTGTATGGGTAGCTTGGGCCCCATCTTGGGGAGGGGGGCCTTAAACGGCCTTGGCAACAGAATTCCACCCTAATGCAGCTAATCTATTGGCCTCATCTTTACAGCAAAGACCACTTGTAGATAACGTGACAACTAAAATCCATCAAATTCCGTAGGCCACAGGCAGCAAACAACCAAGAGTGACAGTTAACAATATTAGCTAATCAGCAATTTATGACTCGGCCGCTTATCTTGTCAAAAAAAAGATTTAAAACGCCAAGACAAAAACAGCATTTTATCATTATGCCAGGTCTGTCTGGAATCAGGTAAGACGACTCTCAGTAGCGTACACTAAAGAATTAGGTTACACTCAAAGATAATTTTTTTTTGGGGGGGGGGGGGGGTGCAGTAAGTTCTAACCACAAACTAAATTAAATTAAATATCAAAATGTTTTAAACATCAAAATAATTAGTTTGCCATCTCAGCATTTCAAAAAGTAAATAAGGACGAGTATTTAATTTTAACTTCTAGGCATGTAAAAAATAATAAATTCAAGCAAATTCAAATTTTCCCTCTGGGAAATTTATACAAATAATTTTGTTTCACTGAAATGTCCACAGTGGCAAGTCTGCATCGGGTCTAGCAAAGTTTTTGCTAGTCTATTTGTAAGTTACATAGCCTGTTACTTATGAAAGGGGATGTCTTAACAGGGTTTGCTACATTGACGTGGTTGTACTTAGCAGTGCAACACCAGGCTAGCCACAAAACTAGCAAAAACCCACAAAACTGCGTGTTTTTTTCATAAAAAAAATTTCACACAACTACAAAAAACAAACACTGACAGGAAACGCTTTTTCAGCCCAATACAATTTATCAAGACTACAATTTTATGATTTGAGCAACCAATCAAGTTTTGATTATCTCAGCAAGGAAACTTGACAGTAACCGCGTACAATGCAAAATTAGTGGATTGATGACAGTAATCATCTACTGCTTTACTGGATCCCACTTCCACATCTTATTCACCAGTTCGTACTGCATGTGTCCCAGTACAGAATACCAACAGTCGGAGTCATTTCTATGTGTTCATTTCTAACCCCTACTGTTTGCACAGTGTCGTTATTTGCCCATCTTCGTACAAGATGGCTTCGCCGCTCAGTATCATTCTAGTGATCCTACTCGGTATCACTCTGGTGAAATCTTCATCGATCTTTATCCCTTAGAGTGAAGCTTATCCCCACTCATGGTTACTACGTATTCTGATTGTTGCATGGTAGGCTACACATCTGGAAACAACTGTTGAATGTCAATCAAGTAGCAGTCGCCACTTTGCCAGTAGACCTAAACCTTTGAAGGTACTAGCCATTTAGGCTATTGTCTACTCTCTATGTAGGCACTGTGCGTGATTTTACAAATTTACCCATCTACGAAAATTCCTAACTTCTGTTAACCTTTGTATTAGGCCTATTACTAAGAAAAAGTTTTATAAGCCCTTGCGAATATAAACTCCACAAACCGTTTGTTTCTAGCTTTTACGGTTCCTGAGATATTAATCACTTAAGCCCACTTCTTGCTTCACACAACGCAACACCAGAATTCAAACAAGTCCATTACTGAGGATTCTTGCAAATTTTGGGTGGCTTTTGCACTGCCACCTACATTAGACACAAGCCTGGAGTCCACCAAACACACTAACAAACCAACATCACATTTCAGCGAAAAAATGAACCATCTTCTACTCTGAATGTTCGAAATCAATCGATCACAAATGTAACGCTCAAATTCAAAAACACTCTCAGTACGGTATTTTGCGAATTTTCTATTTCGGACTATTAGCCTATCGAAAATTCGCAAAATACCGTACTGAGAGTATTTTTGTTTTTGAATTTGAGCGTTACATTTGTGATCGATTAACTTCACATTTCCGTTGGTAGTGCATTTGATGGGCTTGTGCCTGATGAAGGCGGCAGTCCAAAGCCACCAAAAATTCGCAAGAACCCAGCAATGGACTTGTTTTAATTCTGGTGCTGCGTCGTGTGAAGTAGAATAGGTTTTTCAAAGCAAGCGACACAACATTTAAAGAAATCTACAAAAAGGGCCGAAAAGGCCGTTTTTACAATTCTTGAGATATTGCTATTTGAGTGTCAGTCTGTATTGCTAGTTGTCTTTTGGCGAGTAGGGTTAAAATTCAATTCCCCTAACTGCTGATTTTTATTCGCCGAATGGCAAGCGGTGACGACACTACGGAGGAATGTCTTGGAACAATACCAGATACTTAGCTTTTCGTAACATGCTAACCAAAATTAATAGGTCACTTTATTGAGAACAAGGAAGATGTTGGGAACTTCAATGTACTTGTCAACAATATCCATTAGAATGGTCCCTGCTCATGCTAGCTCTACAAGATACGTCGCCTGCGGTCAAAGCTTTCACCTTCTCACAACTGGAGAAACTGTTGCTGACCATCGTAATCAATTATCTATTCATTCTGGTTGTAGCTCGACCATAGACAAGTTTGGAACTTGGGAAGAATAAGTGTCTCTCACCCGATTTTAATTTTTTTTTTTAACGAACTAAGAATTACATGCTGAATAACGTTTTCCTCTTCCATTTTTGGGGCAAAGGCACCTAGGGATAGACCGATATTAATATCGGTATCGGTATTTACAGATATTATCGGTATTTTTTGTGTATCGGTATCGGATCTGTATCGGTGTTTATTTACCGATATTTTAGCCGATACGACCAACTTCTGTGCACGCTGGCTACTTCACCTAGCTTGTGAGAAACCTTTCCTGCATAGCATCGCTTGTATCCCATGACGTCATCTGCACAGCAGCTTAGTGAATTCAACGTGTGTGCATTGCCAGAATCAGGGCAGGGCTTCTTGGGATTAGGCCTATCTGCAGTGTACTCGAGGGTTTTTTTTTTACAGTCGAAGGTTCACTTGCGGATCTGCCACCACTGAGAAAAAAAAATTAGAAATTTAATTTTCTTGCATACCAGTTTCATAATGATGAAGTATGCGTTTGACTTTCTGACCCATTGACTTTTTTTTAAATCGGTATCGGTATATCTGTATCGGTGTATCGGATCTGTATCGGATCGGCATGTGAGGGGAAAATCGGTATCGGATCGGATCGGTATTTTCCTGTATCGGTCGATCCCTAAAGGCACCGTTTGGGCATGGTGAAGGGTCAAAGTTAGCACTTCGGGAGTTTAGCGTGACGTCATCCATGTTACCGGCAGGCTAGCCGACGCCACGCAGGGAAGCATGAATTAACTGCCCCACTATGAAACAACAAACCCCAACCAGTTCCTTACAAGTGAAACGCCAAACAGAAGCCGTTATCTATAATCTAACCTAACCGACAATAACAACAAAACCACACACAACTGACAACAACCCGCCTATCTGAACTGTTTACGAAAAAATAATATATATAAGCTATCCGAGACACAAACGAACGCGGTGAGGCTAGAACGCAAAGAGTCCGGTTTTGATTTATTTCTGTAGGCCAAACGAAGCCTTTGCCCCAAAAATGGTATGGGAAAATGTTGTTCAGCTGATCATTTTACGCCACCTATTCTTCCCATAAGCCCAATGTTGAGATTGAGACAGTATATTACTATTCAATTACAAATTGCTCGAAATTTCAGCTCTACAGCAGCAGGCTATCATCAGAATTGTATTGTTTCTACGATGCCCAACTAAATAAAAGTTTAAAATTAAATTACTAAAAAAATACAAACTCCGAAATACGTGACTAGACAATTAATATACTTACGTCGAGTTTCGTTGGTCATCGGAGTCTAAAGACCACGTGCTGACTGACTAGCATCATGTTGATCAAATTCGATCACAGTCGGTCTTCTGGTGTAAAATTCTACGCCCATGAAACCATCCCTACTGTGCATAAAACTCAATTTTTGTTTATCAATTTACAGGCAACTTATAGCTTCTTTTTTCCTGCCAAAACCTGCTTTTATGCTTGGCAAAGAACTTAATTCATCCACGTAGGGATCAGAGGAAGAGCAATTCTCAAAAATTGAGAAATATCGAAAGTTGCTTTCTAAACAACTTCATGGAAGGCGCCATGTTGCTTTTTGAATAGTCTCGTTCTCAGGGGGTAACTAACTGAATACGCAAAAATGTTCTTTCCGGAAAATTAATTACCTAAAATAGGCACACCATTAGACAAAATATAAAATTTTGGGAAAATATAATATATGTCATCTTCCCATTTAGTAGCAATGTTTGAAATTAGAAAATAATAAAACAAATTAAAGTTTAAAAAAAAATTGATGAAATAAAATATTATTTTAAAATAGACTAAAATTAGAGTTTCTGAACTTTTTAATTTTAATAAAATTCTTTTTTGTCTGATTTTGAGAATGTCTTTAGAAACTTGGTGTTGAGATTAGTTGGTATGGCCGCTGTAGTGGCTGGAAATTTTCTAAAGGTGCGCTCTGCTGTAATAACATTCCGTTTAACTCATTTAGGAACTCGCTTTGCTGTTTTCCGGACCACGCACAGTGGAGCAGAGACCATGAAGGTATGTTAAAACATTACTTAAGTATACGTGCTTTAACTTGATAGTGGAAATATTGTAATTTAGAAACTAACCACGCTGGGCGTCTCAGTCTTAGGTCCATTCATAAGTTACGTCACATTGTGACGCGTGGAGTTGCTTGGTCAAGTTGAAGGTCGTCGGTTTTACTTTTCAAACAGTAAATCTTTAGCATGTCTTGAAGCTTGAACTAGTAATTTAAGAGAGGGTTAATACATGAAATCGATCGGGCAGCAAAGATTTACTAAACTGAACTTATTGAGCTACTGTTCAGCGTTATGCTTCACTTGGGTTTACATTACTTATTGAATAAGTTCACGTAAAAAAGGTGTTGTCAAGCCTGTTAAAATGGAAGGCTATAGCCTAAACCGGAGTTGTTTGACGCTGATCGCAGGAAACTGATTTCGATCATCGACAATTGTCAACTTTTTTTTAAGGTGAGGAAGAGAAATTCTTCCAGCGCTCCAAAATAAAGTTTACCAGAGGCCACTCTTTTAAATTGGAAAAAAAAATGGAAAGTTGGGAATTAGAAAAAACTTTTTTTTTTAAATCATTGACTAGAATTCTCTTGACAGAACTGTGTACATTTTCAATCACTGCGGTAATTATTTGGAAGAACTACTTTCCAACTAACACTGAAACGACGCCTAGACTTCCATTTTCAAACGTCCATCTTCAAACTTCTGCAAAGCCGTCCATTTTTTTTTTTTATTTATTTATTTATTTATCATAAGTGCCGGTTTCCCAAAGGAATGTGACATAGCATCCAACGCAAAGAAATTTATATGTACATAAATAAATTTCACACCAAAAAAGGGGTGGTTCTGGTCACAACAATTATGAAAGCATTAGAGTTCATTAATCCAATATAAAATTAAAATATGAAATTTCCTAAATAAATAATCATACAAATAAACGTTAAAAGGAAATCTTACAAATACTCTGCAAACAAGCCTTTTCAGTAATAAACTTATTAGCTTTCGATGTGTATTTTGTGTTATTATAATACGATTATTATAATAACCTGCCTTTTTTCCCAATAGCCTGGATGTTCATTAGCTCATAATTATCTTTCTTGTGCGCCTGGATTGCCAAGGACAATAATCCCATAAGATGCTTAGGCTATCTCTTTATCGATTTGAAACAGTAAGGTTACTAATATTCTCCCTGTCTATGCAATGCGGAGGACTGTAACGCCGTTTCCTTTCTAATTTCTTACGTCTGCCATGTGTTGCCAACTTGGCCGTACTCTATTTCTCACTCCCTTGCATGTCTCACCATCGTAAACGGCGTCACCATCACCTCATGGTACACGGTATACCCCTTCCTGGTGTGTTTGATCTATCGATGTTAACGATCGGCCGATATGACTTTTCACTGATACGATACGATACCAATGAAGGGTAAACCGATACGATACCGATAATAATAATAACAAATCACGACTAAAAATTTAAATTCCATACAAATGCAACTTCAGTTTCTGGTTTTGCATGGGTAGGCCTACCAATTGTTAAGATTAATCGAAAAGTGTTTTTTTACACAGCATTTTTACTCTTACTCCTACTCAATGGCTTCAGCACATTCGTCTTCCTCAGATTTGAAGTTGCTCGTTGTAAAACTTGGAGCTGTGGAACTGTCACGTGGTAGGCCTAAATTTTCATTACAAACTGAGCAAATGGCTTTGCTTCTCTCACTTGGTTATTGCTTTTGCCATGCTTGGTGTCAGTTTTGTAGTGAAGACGGCTGCGTTTCTTGGCATAACGAATAGCCTATCTGTATCGGAAGCCTTATAGTGATCCGATATGGCAAAAATACCAATAAATGCAGAGTATACCGACATCAATATCGGACTATCCCTATTTTGATGTGTCTCTTCCCCTTGTTTTCACTTCCTGCTCCTCCCTTGGGCCTTTTGCAAAATTGACTGATTTCTAGGTTGTGAGATTAAGTGTTGCTGTCGTTGTGAATTTTTCCAATTCTTATTAGCTTTAAAACTGCATCAAATTTATAATGTCTAGGCTTCATTTATGACTAGCCTACTCTGTAATAGGGTCTAATGGCTGGGTCCTTATGTTTTGATGATGTAAGGGAAGGCCTTGGCTGCATCAAATTTATAACGTCTAGGCTTCATTTATGACTAGCCTACTCTGTAATAGGTCTAATGGCTGGGTCCTTATGTTTTGATGATGTAAGGGAAGGCCTTGATTTAGGCTATGCAGATCAATAACTACAAAAATCATGAGTCATGTTTACTTTTCTTTTTATTTACCTGTGTGAAATTTATCTTTGAAGTAAGTAATTTTTAAGTGGTCTGGTTCTAATTTCCTCGCCGGTAAATTGGAACCAGGCCACTTAAAAGCTACTTAGCCTGTGTGGGTCCTACTGATTTCGGTAGGCAGGCTTCATTGTTCTGAAATTTTAAGTAGTCTAGCTTGTACCGGTATGGGTTTATTTTTTTTTTAACACTAAGAAAACAGGAAGGCGGTGCTAGAGCGAGCCTATTCGCCTGAGCTGGTCAATCGAAAAAATTGGCAATCACCGTTTACATTGGTAAAAGAAGACATCAGTAAAGAAAACTACACCAACCCTACAACGATGAACACTCATTAAAATGGTAACTAGGCTACTGTATGAAGCAGGGACGCTTTGGCACCAGGATGCTTCAGGTTGGTTACCGGGACGCCATGGAACATTTTCCATACATGTTTGCCACCTCCCTCCCCTACTTACTACAGACCTCTGAAGAAAAACTTCTAGTATAGGCGATAGGGCCTAAGGTTCAATGTTGAGCCGTTTCAAATATTGGGGCAGTTTTCTTCAGATGACATACGAATCCAAGAAATTTATGTTTTATGTAATTAAAAAAAAAAATGTAGCAAACTTGTGTATTTTTATCCAATTTCAGATATTCTAGGTAATTAGCTAAATAGTGGTTAGTAGATTCAATTGGAGTAGACAGGTGTTGTGAATATTGCTATTGTTATATCTTGTATCTAATTCAACACAATTGGAAACTGTTACTATGGCTGGAAGCTTGTCAGACTTCCAAAGTGCTTAATAAAAAAAAAAAAGAAAATCCGATTTTCTGAAAAAGTCTAGATTTTTCCCCCATAACTTAGCGTAAGCTTGATGATAGTATACCCAACAATTGGATCAATGTTGGCGTGTGTTAATCTCGTTTCTGGTTTACTTGTGACTTGCAGAAAGGACTCGTCCTCGGTGTTTATGAGAAGAACAAAGAGCAGGGAGAAGGCGTCATCCTGTCGGCTGCCGCCAAAAACTACACCATTTCTTCCAAAGCCAACTTGAAAGAGTTACTCAATGCGTAAGTACAATTGCCAGTAGCCAAGACCAACATACAATTACACACACGCTCAAAACTATGCAGTAGTCCTAGTTCAATAAAAGTTATACCGTGGCTGCGTTACACTTTTGTCCCCACCACTCCTTCCATTCTCACCGCAAAATGCATGACAAACTGTCACGTGACCTAATTCGGCCTTCTCGTGTGGCATTTTAGGATGAGTTGCCCAGGCAAGCAGTCTTGTTGGCTTTTCGTATGTAGTTCAGTTTTTATTAGTTGACTAGTAGGGGTTGGGGGAAGAACACAATTTTTATCTTATTGCTGAATTATTTAGTCTCACCCCATTTTGATGTCTGCAGGAGCCTAAAAACACAAACCAGCCCCACCCACCGAAAATTAGCAACTTGATTTGTGACGATCAAGGGACAATTTTGGTAAATAGCGTACCATGTTCTTTTAATTTCTGTGTTACCAAGTAAAACAATGAGCCTTTCGGCCTATCGCACAAACCAGCATTTAACATAACTAATTGGTAGGCTAGTGTTTCCGTACCTGTAAATATAAGTTCCTCCTTCGCACTCCCCATTTGCCTCTTGTGATCAAGAAGCTTGTGATCAAGTTGTGATCATAAGTCTTTAAAAGATCCAGTAAGAGGGAAGAAAGTTGCTTTCCTTCCTTCTTGTGTATGTATGTGGCTTTTTTTTTTTTTAGGCTAACTACTGAGAAAGGTTAACTTGCGTCTAAGATCAGTTGTAAACTTTACTCAGCGGGCCATCCCTGTAGCATTAAATTTCCCTGTGCAGTGAATTTTCTGACCCTTTTCCCAAAAATGCGTTCTCACCCCTTTAAAATATTGGACGAAATTATGGATGGTATTGACGAGTTATTGACCAAAACCAAACCAACCTTCTCTGCCGATTTTCAATAGATAACTTGGCGATAATGGCTAAGATAGTCTTAGGCTATATCCTAAAATTTGGAAGTAGTCCTTGGCATCTTTGGCTCTTTGCTTCATTTCAACAAGCTTTTAAAGAACTTTTTTATTAGCCTACCATATGTGTTTAAGGTAGTAAATATCCCAGCCACATTATGTTTTGGTTTGCTCCTTTTCTTCCTATTGGTTAACAGGGTTTACAGCAAATCTTTCGACTGCAATCAGCCTCACACAAAGGCACCGTAACAGATGGGCTACTTTAAACAGCACTACAGAATACAATTTTTATTACGAAGCCAGTAAATTACAGGGTTCGTACAAGTCCTTGAAAACCTGAAAATAACCTGAAAATAAAAATGATATCCCAGGCCTGGAAAAGTCCTTGATAAACTCGAAAAATCTCTTTAAGTCGTGGAATAGTTCTGGATAATCACATTTCTGTTTAAGTGTAAAACATATATTTAAACATTAAAAAAAAAGAAGGGGAAAAATTAATTGTAACACCAATGGTAGTAAGTTTCACAACTGTCTTTTAATGGTCCAAATCTGTCACATCTTGGCACAGTTCATATTTAACAGATTATCCTTTGTCTTATTTTCTAGTAATTACAATTTCTGCCCCTTGAATTTTCATTGGCCAGTCCTGCAAAAGTCTTGGAATTTTGAGGTTACAGATAGTGCTGGGCGGTATCGGAAATTTTCGGTACGGTACGGTATCGGTATTCTGAAAAAAAATATTCGGTATTTCGGTATCGGTATCAGCCTACCTATGTAGTTGAAGCATACCCTCACGCCAAACTGCTACTAAATTATAAAGGGCATACCAGGCTGTTTTCCGATGTCTGATTTCAACATCAGTGCACCTCTGCTGCTACTCCACCACTTTGATTGGAATTGGTTTCGGAGATCGGGTTACAGTTTAATCGTTGATCGGAATAAACACCTCTTAAAACGAAGCATAAAATCTAGGAAACGACTGAATCTACTTTTACCAAATCCAGATAATTTACAAGTTTGGCTGAATCAGATCCGAATCCTAACCTAATCCAAAAAAAAAAAAAAAACATTTGGATAGATGTTTATGTTTTGTACAGACTAACTGTTCACTCTACCTGAATGAGTGAGTCAACTTTAAAGACCGAGTAAATATTTTGCAAATTGTTCACTGGTTTTTCCCCTATAACTTCTGAACAGTTTATGCTATCAATTTGAATTTAGCTCCATTGGAAAGCTGGTGAAAAAACGCTTCGAATGGTGTATTGGAATGTCCAAATCGGCCAAAAATTGGCAAAGTTATTAGAAAATCAGCTAGACGCTAAAAATGTACGGTATTTCGGTACTATGCAAATACCGATTACGGTTTCGGTATTCAAAAAATACCGATAACCGCGGTAAAAATACCGATACCGCCCAGCACTAGTTACAGACGAGTACGAATCCTGAAATTATAAAATATCCAATTTACACTTGATTAGACTTTATTTTAAAGTTCTGAATATTATACAGAAACATAATTCTTGCTCACATATTTAAATTAATTAAAGCATGACGAACGATGAAGGACGAAGAAATATGATATTGATGAAAGAGATAAGATTTAAGTGTCAAACTAAAGCGCACAAGACAAGAGAAGGACACCAAAGTGTCTCTGACACCCAGCATAACTTAACAAATAGGTAAAATGGCCTGGTGGCTGACGCCATTAAAAACAAGTGTAAAAAAAAAAGTAAGAAGCTAAAACACAAAATCACTGACACCAAGAGATTGTGGCTCTCAGACCAACCCTGTGGCGCTGGTGACCCTGAAGGCACTTAGCGTAGCATTAAGAGTATCAGAATGTGGTAACGTCAGAAGGACCGTCTCAAAATTTTATGAAACTCACATTTATCAAGTTTAGCTTTAAAAACTTGGTGAGGGTGTGTCAACAACATTGCCAGGTAGAGAGTTCCAAACATTCACCATACAATTAGGAAAGTCTACACCCTCTCATTGCCCGAGCGACAACAAGCTTTTTCAAGTGGGTACATGTCTGGTCACCTTCACGCAAGGTAAAAAAAAAAAATGAAAAATCTACTGGGAAATCAACATGACCGTACAGAATTTGAAGTCTCCCAACAAAAAATAAAAGTTCAAAAATGCCCAACTGCTAGTCTTTTGAGTGCTAACTTGTAGATTATTTCATTGAAGTAATTTTCTGTGTTTTTTTACTTTTACTTTTACTTTCTTCTGTATTGCCATTATTAGGCTTACAAAATGAAATAGGCCACATCGGCGCAAATTTGCAGTTTTCCTCATCAGTTACTGTTATTCCATAGAAATTTTTGGTGGGTATTTAAGTTTTCAACTTCAGCATACAGTGACGTGCATCGAATTGAGGTCGTATAAACCACCATCGTAACAACACGTAATTCCATGTAATGTTGGCTCAGTTGGCAAATTTATTGGTGCATCGGCCTAGTTGAATTTGATTTGATTTTTTTTTTGTTTTGTTCAATATCTCAAAGAACACAATAGAAACACTTTACCACCTTTGAATGAAGAACACAAAATGATTATTTTGGTGGTACTCCTTTCACCTTCATCAGAAGTTGTGCAAGAAAATTGATGCTGAGATGTGACTTTTTTTTAAATTTTCTCGCACAACTTCTGATGAAGGTGAAGGAGTATTCACGAAAAATTCAAGATTAGGTCCATTTTGTGTTCTTCAAAGGTGGTATAAGTGTTTTTGTTGTTTTCTTTGAGATGCCTTTTAAATACCACTGTGACTGCCGGTGTTTTCGATTTGTTCAATACATTAGGCCTGTCAGTTAAAAAGCCCGAGCTTATCACACAATTCAGTCACACGCTGGTTTACCTGGTGTCAGTTAGTACTTTACTCCGTTTTCAAGAACTTTTGGTGATGCTCATTTTTTTTTTTTGGTTGATAAAGTTGTTAACTTGTTTTCAGTGCTGGACCATCCGTTAAGGCAGGGAAAAGTAGAATCTTCTACAATATTGACAAGGTCAGTAACCCCGACGTGCGTTTTTGCAAAATGGTTCCAGAGGTACGTGGTGTAGTCTGGTTTTTGTGGTGTACTGTGGCACCAGAAATACCATTGTGAAAATGTTTAGTAACCTGTAAAAATTGCGTTATCGGTGGGTGGATTTGAATAATTACTAGTTTACAAATTATTATCCTCTGTTTGCAGTTCAGTGAACCTTGACAAGTTGTTTCAGAAGTGACTGACGGAATAAGTTAGCTCGAGGGGATTTATTGTTGCAAAAAGAGGGTAATAAGTGTTTGTATAGCTTTACTTTGTTTAACCAGCTATTTCTTTTTTTTGTGGGAGGGGGGGGGGTCGAAATTCTTATTTCCCTTATCAGCATCATAAAAAACATACGATGTGCGTGCAAGTGTGTGTTCCTCTTGAAGCAAGGAACCTACAAAGATCAGAGTAGCGCCAAATGAAAGATAATTAAGATTTGCTTCCATTCTATTTTCATTGCTGTCACTTATGACTCAAATACATGAAAAACTGCCCTGAAAACTACTCATGGTGTCAACAATTCGATCAGACAAGTGTTTCCGAAAGTGTTGACAGAAAATCTCAAGGTTGGGTTAGTCACTTCGATGTGTTCACGACGTATAGCTCTAAAAAGCAATAGGAAACAAAAAAAAAGTTAATCACTAACAATGAAAATTGTTGTTTTTACTTTGTTTTCGGACCAGCCATTGTTGATACGTGTTAATACATTTTGAATTTTCAAGTACTGGGTTGCAGTTGAGTTCAGTGCTTGAACTGCAGAAAGAAAGTTTGTTGTAGGAAAAAAAAACCTAACAAAGGATGACATATTTTACTTCACAGACCTAGCTCTTAAATTGGAGTTGCTTCAAATGACTGGATGCAGACTACAAGTTTTAAAAGTGTGTCAAACATTCTCATTTCTGAAGCATGGAGGTGCATGGCTTAAGTGACCACGTAATAAACCATTCCAGTGCGTTTCTCGCTCAGTCCTTCATTTAGTGCTACTCTCACTTTGTTAGGGGCTTTACTTGCGGAGGAGTAGGCATACAAACGTGCAAACAAACAGATCATTTTGAGGAACGTAGGTGAAATTCAGGCGTGCTGAGAGATGTTATGAACAAACTGAGCAGCAATTGCATTTTATAGTTTGCGTCAAAATAATCGGTAAATCGGTTTTGTGAAGCTCTGCAAATCAAAGATATTACACGAAGTACGGAGCCACACCAATAGAGTGAGCGAAACGTAACGATATGGCTAGTTTGCTTATAAGGAGAACTTTAGAATCAAGCAACAGTGCCTTCTATTGTTTCAATTTAGGGATAACTCGGGCAAGTTCTCATTTCTCTTTATCCTGAATGCAAAATTGGCAACAAGGCCTGGCTTGTGTGGTGGTCTATAATTAGTTCTTATCTGAACATTAACCAGTGAGGCACGCAACGTATTGGAACGACTGTTTACAAGTCAAATTAGGAAGACGGCGTCTGACAGCCTCATCGACTTTGGTCGTATATCCTCCTAGAGATTAATCACCTGACTTTATGGAAAGTGTGACAAGTCATCGCCAAGACAGGATGACCATCAAAGCCCAACAAGGCAATCGTCGCCACAGATACTGAACTCTTCATGGCTGCACTCCTACATCAGTCCAAATCAGTGTCAACCATCAGATAACCACTGCTATGATAATTGGGTTTATAATTTTTGTAAAATCTCCCTAGAAAATATTCTACAAATCTTATGATGTATACATACGTGCAGTTTTATTTCCCATAGTTTTCGTGCGTTAGTAAAACAAGGCTGTATAAACAAAGTAAAAATAAAGGGTATGAACTGAACAAGCTATTTACTGCTTTACTGTCTTCTCTTAAGAGTGTAGAAGCACATATTTATTATTTCTTTCTTCCTGGCTTATAAGCAACGTAACCTATCTAGGGTATTTATTTTTGTTTTTTTGCTGAAATAATTTTGCTACAAATGTGATGTTAGCCGCATTGGAAAGTTCTCGAAGAACCATTAAAATGGCATGCTGAAGGCTTAATACGGGTCCTTTAAAACCTGGAAAATATAAACGAAATTTCTGGCCTGAAAAAGTCCTTGTAAAACTCGAAAAATGCCTTAAGTCTAGCTCGAAATCACAGAAAATCACATTTCTGCTCATGTTGGACATCACTGTACAACATATGTTAAAGCATAGAAAAATTAAATAAAAAATATAATTGTACGATTGCTACAGCTGATGTTTCTGCGTTTTGCTGTACACAATTTGTCACATCTCAGCACAAGTAAGTTGTTCATAATTAACTAATTTAATTTATCTTCAAGTTATGGCGTTTTCTGTTAGCTGTTTCCAATCCAAGAATTTTCAATTTGGTATTGAGAATTCCTGGAATTTTGAGGTTACAAGTGACTACAAACCCTGGTACAGTATTAGAAAATCTAAATCGGTGAACTTTTGGTGGGTGAAAAAAAAATCGATATTATTGGCCGAATTGATCCAGTACCGATCCTGAAGTATTGGTATTGGAGAGCCTTGGTAAAACAAAGTGTTAATGTGCAGTATTTGTTTTAATTTAGGTGTACAGCTGTGTGGCACTGGTTGGACTGGGTCAAGAAGATGCTGGTCTGAATGAGGCCGAAGATATCCATGAGGGCAAAGAAAATATCAGGATTGCAGTCGCAGGTGAAGAACTTGTCAATAACTAGGAACTATGCTCGGTTTTTATTGTATAACGTTTTATGTCTTGTGGCCAAGCTGCACAGGTTGTTAAACCTGATTTTTTTTTAACTTGCAGAATCGTTGAATTAATTGCGTACAGCGGCGTAGCTACAGAGTGCTCCCGAAAGAAAAAAAAGATATTTAGACTAAAAAAGGCTCTATTATAGTACGTTAGTTATTTAATTTGATGCCTGCCTGCCCGTCCATCCATACACCTATCCTTAAAAAAAATATGGTGGCCCATAAAAAACTCAAGAGCTAAAAAAAAAATTTTCCAAGTCCAAACTATTTTCACGTTTTTTCCCAAAAAAGTGAAAGTAGGGACCACTTCACTGGAGTATAGAAAAGTGGTCCCTATTTTCACTACAACAAAAATTAAAAAAAATTATAGACTTAATAATTTTTGCAGCTCATACTTTTTTATGGGCCATCCTGCATAATGAGGGGGGTGTCCCCTAGGGCTAATTTGTCCCCGGCCCCACCTAACGTAGCTGCGCCACTGATTGCGTAGTATGCTCATTTAGCGATTGAGTAATGCCAATAAAAACCAAGCTTACTTTTACGGTGTTGTTTTGTTCACACCTCCAACCACTGAGTAAGTATACCATCGCCACTGCTCTCCAGTTTATGGATGTACCGTGAGATTCAAATGCTGAATAGAGTATAAATAACAGGTTGTGGAAGTTTTTTACGAATTGCCTGATGAAGATTGTAGATTATGGACTACAATTGCACAACCGAACACTTGCATTTTTTAATGTCATGTTGGATTTTCACTTATGTTGAACTTCATGTTCTTCATGTTGGATGTTTTAAGCGTACATACCCAATATTTATCCAACTCTATAACTCCGCCAAATTTTAAATGGTAATGAAGTGTAAGTAACTGTGAGGATTGTAGTTTTCCAGTTTTAAGGATGTAACTTGAAATGTTTTGAGCTATTGACTTTTAATCTGCACCATCAGAAAGCTCTTGTCGAGACGATGAATGTGTATATTGGAATGTCGAAATCGGTCAAAAATGGACGAAGTTATAGCATTTTTACAGAGTTCGAGTATGGACGCGAGCAACGAGCCGAGTTCGAGTATAAGTTACTTACTCGGCTCAGCTCTAATTTTTCAAGTATCGCACATCCCTAGTTGATATTAATTAATCACCAGACAAGTACTGTCAAATGGCTTATTTCCTCCAGGACCGTAATCACTCAATTTCACAAAAAAGACACTCACTAACCCTTCAAAGGTCCATTTAGGTGTCTGGTTACATCCTTGCTTGTTGTCTGTTGCCTGGATTTGAACCGACAACAAGCAAGGATGTAATCAGAGACCTGAACTGACCTTTAGAGGGCCTGAAAATCACAGTAGGAACTGTTGAAAATTAGTAAAATGTAGTGTCTTCTTTGTGAAATTGAGCGATCATGGAAGAAATAAGCCATTTTACTGTTGATTACGAGTTGTATAGTACTGTAAAAATTAGCAGTGAGCGGCAAATTTCCTCACCCGTTTTGAGGCCATGTTTCTATAAAATTGCGAGTTAAATGGTTTTCTAGAAGTAACTAAAGAACGGTTGTAGCTAGTGACTTGTGGTTTGCATCATTGGAAAGCTGGCGAAAAAACAGTTAAAACGATGTTTTTGAGCTTCAAAAATTGGTCAGTATTTAGTGAGATTATCGTCGTGTCCACATATAAGCCGCAGATTGCTTTCTGATCAAAAATATTTTTATAAAAGTGCAGCTTATATGCGAGACAATACGATAAATATACATAGTTGTCCCAATTTGTGCGTCATTTTTGTGTTTGTGCTCTTTTACAGAGGGTGCCCGCCAGTTGAGGGAGCTCGGTTGTACATCAATAGAAATTGATCCATGCAATGATCCAGAAGGTAAATTTCAGTTATTTTATTCGCATATGTATGCGTCGTCATTGTCGTGCAAAACATTTTTCTTTTCTCTCGGGATGGCGGGAGGGGTAAATATCACGGAGAAATGCCAACTTTTCCGCGATGAAGTTAGGCTTAAACACCCTTCTTGGTCAGAAGTAAGATTAAAAAGATTAATTATAACTTCCCCCACCCTCTTTATCGAAGTAATTTTAACTGCCTGTGGGCGTTTAATAGACGATTTACGGCAGCTAAAAATTGTCGAGGAATAAATTCTGGAATTCAGGGGATCTTGTGCAATGAAAGTGGAAACCGGCAAC
>JAHWFP010112624.1:0-14125 GCA_023313725.1 Lithobius niger
GAGTCCGTGGTACAGTATAATTACCATGACTACACTCCGATAGTCGGAACAAACTTGAACAACGTGAACTCGGGACTTAGAATAGTGATTCAGAACCAGGATCTCTTCACCCATCCCCACTAGAGTTTCCTGTACGTGAAGGGTGCCGTGATAAAAGCAAGTGACGGGGCGGCTTACGTGGAAACCTACAAGATAGCCCTCGTAAACAAGTACCAGATAGGGCACAAGACCGTGGACGAGATCAATCACCCCGGACTTGCAGCACCATTAAGGAAATCGTCTCCTATGGCCCGCAAGACTAGGCCCACGTAGCGAATAGGGGATGGTTCCTGGTTGGTGCCAGCACCAGTACGCCCAATGATAGAACGAACACAGTCTTCAAACGCAAGAGAGACGTCCTTTTAAGCGCCCACTCCCCGAAAGGATCTTTCGCTTATACCATCCCGCTCTCCCATGTCCTGGGATTTTTCAAAGATTACACGAAACCGATTTACGGTGTTCAGCAAACATTGATTCTAGTGCGGGCTGCAGATACGAATGCCATCTTCCGAGACACCGGAGTAGCCCGGGAAAGATAGTTCTAGAGCAAGTGTCCTGGTATCTTCCTCACGTAATCCCTTTGGACGCGCATAAGAATAGGCTGTACGGGTTAGTGGATGCCAGAATCACCGTACCCATGGATTTCAGACACTGGTTCTCGGACATGCTCTATTTGCCCACTACGGCTAGCTATACATGGAGATTGATCACGACGAGTTCTATCGAGGGGCTGAGATACGTAATAATCGGATTCCAGACTGTGAGGGGAAACGATCAGAAAAAAAATCTGGCCGTCTTCGACCACTGCAGTCTTCGATCACTGGACTCTGAACTCGGAGCGATAGCCCTTTCTCGACATGAATGCGGATTTTGCCAGCAGAAACATCTCAAACGTGTATCAAGACTTATTCAACTTTAGGAAGCAGTATTACGGCGAGTCGGTAATGGGACCCGCTTTCGATATTTTAACTTTCGGTAAGATCTTGCCCCTGATCTGCATAGACTGCTCAAAACAGAACGAGAGGCTTAAATCGAGCGTGATCGACATGACTCCTGAGATTTAAGTTCGGAGATCAAGTACCGACCAGCACTCAATGCTACGCCTTGGTTATCAGCGACCGGCTTATGACCGTCAAGTTGGACAGGAGCAAAGTCGAAGTCATGACGTGAGTGGAGGAAAAAAGATAAATAAAAAGTACATTAATTATGTACTCCCCAACCCCCCTCCAGTTATTGGTTTCCCAGAAGTGGGGTATGCTTCGACAAATCAAGGCTGGATAAAAACCGAGCGTTCGTCTGTTCAACTCTCAGTTAAAGCGGAAGACCAACCTATCTCTATGGGTCACCAAAACGCAGCAGTCGAGAATTTGAAAGGCTCGAGCTACGGGCCAGGGATTGACTCTGAAATTCTCGTGTACGCAAGTCCGGAAAGGAGGCTTTCTTCCCCTACTCCTCCCAATCCTCGCCACCCTCGGAGCAGTAGGAGATGGAGCGGCAGGAATAGCCAAGGCCGACAATGACTCCAAGGCTAACTCGAGACAACTCGAAAATATAAAGCGGCACAACGCTAAGATGGAAGCACTAGCCGCTTCGAAACCGGGTGGTGGACCGAGAATAAAAAAAAAGTACCACGGTGTAGTTGCGGATTTTATCAGAATACGGGATGCCTGAGGAATGAAATCCTCCCGAACTCCCTTTTCTCCCTTTTCAGTATTAATTTCCTGATCCCCTTGATCATTTTTCGTCTAAACGCTTTTATTGTACGAAAAACAGACGAATAACTTTCCTTAAGTTACTTATCAAGAAACTACCTAGTACTCACCTTGGAAGGATCCAGTCAACAATCCTTTGTACGTTGTAACTATAGGCCAACAATTTTCCTTACTGTAAGAGCTCATTGTTGTTGTCGCTTGACCGATTGTAACCTCTCTTCATCCTCCTTAACAATCAAAGCTCCTTTAAATATGCTATCGTACCCTCTGTATTGTCACCCTTAATTGTGTAACAATGTGTACAGTCCCTCTCCCTCTATGCGCCTTTATAGAGACTTCGTATTAATTAATATTTGAATTTTTTTTCCCTCTGTAAACGTGACGGGTGAATACACGTTTTTCATCTCAGTCTTGACAAAACAAGATTGCTGTCACGACGCCATTTTTGGTGAGACTTAGTTTGACTTTCTACACAATGGCAACTACAAAAGAATGCCTCTTTACTGTAGCCTGACCCCGTCCGGAGATATGATAAACATTGTGTCCAACCTTCCCGTGATTTAAAGGGTCATAACTCCAACTTTATTCCTTTCAACTCACCCCATAGAGAAGTCAATTCTATTTATGGCCATAGATGGAAGATGGGACCGGAAATGTTTGATGCTCGTTCATCCCCAATCAAGTGATTAATTGCTCTGTACGTTTTCATCCATCCATAGAAGAGAAATACACCCCCCAAGACCCTAACCAAGCTTGTATCGCCACTTATTCCCCACGCCCAGACACGGGGAGGACCCCATGTAAAATCGTCTTTGTAAGGGGACTGACTACAGGGGCAACGATCACTTGACGGCCTCTAACTTTAACTTCAACGTGTGGGGAAACGGGAGTGAGTGTGTGAGGGCCAGCGCCGGCTGCCACCGAGGTACCCGGATCGGTTTTGTACGCTCTGCCCCCTTTTTTCCACAGAAATGTCAGATGTTAGCGTGGAGCTGGACAGATAATAGCAGGAACTTGTCAAATGGCAACATAGAACTAGATTAATCGTACGATGAGATGGACAAATGGTACAAGCATGACCAACAGCCAATAGACGCATGATGTGAGAAAGTGGTAGCCAAGATAAGACTCAACAGTTAACTCACCAGGTCAACCACTGATTCAGAATCCCCAAGAACAACAATAATAGCGATCAACACGACTACTACGATACCTTTCCTGCCGACGTTTCGTAAAAGGACCACTAAAACGACTCCTGAAGCCAGGAGCTAAACGCCTTTCCAGTCTACCACCACGAGACCTAACAACAGCCACTTTCTTTTATGCCTCACCCCCTGTACTTCTTCAGGTGAATCAATTTCGACTTGAAGCATATTTTTCAACCCCCAATCGCGCCAGTGACAACAACATTTTAGCTGACAAGATGAATGAACAATGGGAAATGAGACGATTTCAGCCAGAACCTAGACCATTATTTAATTCCTGTAACTACTAGAAAGGAATAGAAACACTCGTAGGTGCACAAAATTATCCTTTGTGGAGGGCACAATTTTTATGCCAAGCTAAAGGCAAGACTTGGGAACCTATTGTACTTTCTCAAGACCCGCCTGACCCGCAAGCAACGATGCCGGAAGAAATCAATGTGTGGAATGCCTTAAATAACGCCTGTATCGTAATTATCATGCGTACTATGACCCCAGAAAATGTTATGCCATTCCAGGCCTCAACACGCGCCAAAACAATTTGGAATCGCATAGCCGCAGACTACGCCCGCACCGGTCAAGACCATCAACTACATGGACTTAATGACCTCACCAACATACAAATGTTACCAGAAGAGGATACAGCCACACATATCCGACGATCAAGATGAGTCCATCAAGATGTTTTGATGACTGGCTACCAATTGCCTGAAGCCCAAGCCTGCTGATTGTTGCTGAGAGGGATATCACGCCCTACTCTTGGGATTGTGATAGAAGCGTTGCTACGTAGTGGCCAAGTCTTAACGTTTTAACTGGTACAATGAGAATTAATTGACAGTGTTACGTATTCACAACACGAAGGATTTCTTGCAGCTACTTTACCCATGCACACTGTCTTCGCAACAAATTATAACAACTGTGTCGAGCAACAACAACCAATGTCCTGAAATTGTCGTTATGATCCGTACTAGTCTAATCGTCCCAGCCAATATCTTGACAGCGGGCATTTTTCGTTTACTACTCAAGAACGTCAGCCCCAGGAACCTTACCACCCAGATTCCTCCCAAAATCAACCCTTGAATCGATCAAAACGAACCCAGACCTTCTGTGTCTACTGTAAATCAATATTTCACAACTGTGACGTCATTGATCGTAGTGTACACCCACCAGGCACACGCTGTTTACGTTGTTACGGATTTGGGCATACTGCTGGCACATGCACAAACAATGCCTACGATTATATGCAGCCCCAACACACCATTAATCCACCACCAACCAACCTTAGACGTCAACGTCCACAAAATAATTCCCGAACCTATACGAACGGTAGAATGGACCAAACCCAACAAAGAGACATTCAACTTCCTGTGATTTCTAATGCGGAAAGCGTAGCGTTTCTATGTGAAAATCATCGTGCCTTGTCCTTAACAACCAGAGCACAACCCACCACCAAAAACTCTACCAAGACGTCCCGTAAAGAATCAAGTCATTTGGTAACCTTAGATCTTAGGCATGACACTCACCGTAAAAAGGTAAGTGACAAAATTACCCCTTTTTTATTTGATACCGGGTCAACTTTGTACATCCTTAAACATTCTTATAAACAAATTGACCACTCCAAATGTCTGAGGCGCAAATAGGCCACGCCTCCGAAGACAGGTATACAACTGGCGTAATAGTAGTGACATTTAAGTTTATGGCTACGATCGGAGAGGGCGGCGCCTACGTGCACCAGTGATTTTACATAATGTCGTAGAAGTTCCCATGGTTAAGAAAAATCTGTTACCTGGTTCACGTTTATTGAATGAGGGCCTACATTCAAACCTCCGCCCTCAAGGCATATATTTACGCAACCGCACATGTTCGCATGGATTATCAATGTATGGTGGAATAATCATGTTTTTGACATAGATTTATTTATAAACAAGTCCTATGACCTAGAGGGTAAGACTGTACTCAGAGAAATACAAAGCACTTATGCACAGGGCAAAACCAACATTGTATTCGGATACCCTACTGATGATTTGTTCCCCCATTCTGGTTTGCCCAAAATGTAGCTAACCTAACTGACCCTCGCGTTGAGAATACTGACTCAAGCTGGAATAATGATGCTTTTCCCACTGTCCCTTCCCAGCCTACCTTTCTCTCAACCAATACGGAACCCCCAAAGTGAACTACTTCCCCTTCCGACAACGACTCTAACCTAACTACGGGATTTTCGGTTGATTGCCCCAGCCAATATAACTGACTGGCTTGCTACATGTAACACTTCGTCCCCTAAACCCCAACGGCTTAAACGTCCTAATTTTCGACCCAAAACCATATGATCTCCTGACTTACCACGACCTGACAGCCCTGATTTTCGGTTTGTAAACTCCGATCTTCCTCACCATGAACCCCTTTCTTTACCCTCATCCCAAAACCAACCCCTTTCGCCCGTCCTGTATTGTGATGTTTCCCCTCCCCCTACCCCTCTGCGTATTTCTCACCCTACCGTACCCTTGCCTCTCCCCAACCCCTGGATCAGAGTGGGGCTTTACCCATTAGAGGGGGGATTCTTACCTCCCTTCCCTACTCCCTTTCTGATCGTTCTCTCGGGGGGGAGGGGGGAGTCCCCACTTCGCTTCCGATCCAACTATTTCCAATAACGCCTTAGTAGCCCTAGATATAAACATGCTACACAGACGAATGAGACACATTTCTTGCCCTCGAATTCAGCGAATGATATCTCACGGGACTTTGACCACTCCTTCTATTGTTGGACGCCCAGTATCGTCATGTGACGTCTGCATGAAGACAAATGACCAGAGGTAGTCAACCACCCCGCTCATGGCTAGAGCACATTAATAAAATGTTTTTATGGAGCGTTGACGAATGCTTTGTCAGCAATATCCCCAGTTTTTGAAACGGTTCCGCACTCTTCAACCTCATCGATCGTGGAACCAGATGATATTTCACTCAAGTGCTAGCAGTTAAACACTTAGTGGTGAAGACATCAATTGACGTAATAACTAGACGTCAGGTAGAGAAGGGCTTCACTTTACCCTTATAGTACATGATGGCGCTCTAATGTACCGTACTTATCGCTTACGTGAGTTCCTTAAAGCCAACGGAACCCAACAAATCTGCACAGTTCCGTACACACCACAGCAGAACTCAGTCAGCGAGAGATCTAACAAGTCTTTGAAGACCCTCGCCCGCTCTCTAACCTACCCGAGTCCTTCTGTGGACCAACGTGCTTACACGCTTCGCTGTGTCACAATATAGCTACCACTTCCGCCTCCACGGGGAATTGTCCCCAATGCAGGCATGGACAGATAAGACACTTGAGTGCAAACATTATACGTTGCACTATAACGTTTTGGATGCCTTCGCTACGTCTATCTTCCACTAATAAAGCGAGCAACCAAATTCGCCCCTATGTGAGCCCCCAGGGTATATTTGGGTTATGACCTATTACGAAGAGCTTCCACAACCTTCGATTCCGTCACAGGCGAATTGGGAGTGTATACAGACATTAAATTCGTCAAAGACGTAAAAGCTTGGGACTAATTTTCACCTTTGAAACGCAGCATGTCCCATCTCACCGTGATACCCTACGGGGAAGGTCCACAAGACCCCAAAGAATTACATTCCGCAAGCTTTCTATCCACCAGCGACTCAAGTGCTGATGATGACACTCAAAGACCCACACCCTGGGAACTACACCCCACCGACCGGCCTATACACCCAAACTCAGCTCGTGCGCTATCACCCCTGTTATCCGAAGTACCCAACAGCGCCAGTAAGGAACAAGCTAGTGAAAATGGTGTAACTCCTTATGAGAATCCCACGCCTTCCTCACCTTCCACTCTAAGCCCGGACAGCCCTGAAACCCATGACTCGCAGGAAGATAGCCTTCGCACCCACAACGGGGCCTCACTCCTTGAAGAGTTTTTTCCTCCCTCACTCAACATCCACCTCCAAGATGAATCTCCCCTTCAGGCTCCGAGCAAACTTAGGTCTTCTATGCGTCTCCGCAACCTCCAACCAGAATTCGAATGTTCCCCTTGACACCTCGTCAACCCTAAATTCCCGAAGTTCAGAGACATAGGATTTTTCTGCAACTTCCCAACGCTTTCTTCCATTACCTTACCAAAATAAATACGTTTAATAATTAACCACAATCTTATGCCTTCGCTAACCTTGTTGATTTTTAAAGTGTTCTAACCTAATTAACATGGATAATATATATTTGCCCACGACTCTTTTTATGGGTCTTCTTTTCTCCAACTATGTTTGTGGAGATAAAGAACCTCTTCAGTTTTTATGTATTAACCAAACTCACCCACACTATTAAACGCTTTCGTAAATCTTTAAGGATTGCTCCCTTCGGGTCTGGGAGCCAACTAACATCCCTTTGTCCTACCCCTGCCTTTCCCCTGACGACTCTTAAACTGCTTGTTGAATATAAGTCTTGCTGTTGCATAAACTACTTGTTGAAGTAGTTTGCTAATAGCTGTAGTCTCACAATAGCATTACTGTGTTAGCATATTTTTTTCCCTTTTTCACCGTTTCTTTTCCCGACTTGAAGTGAACAGTTGTGTTAATACCGTTAGTGTTGACTTATTAATAGGGAACGTCATGTATTTTTTATACAAAAAACCGTTTATCCGGAGGGGGTATGAGGAAGGAAATCCTCCCGAACTCCCTTTTCCTCCCCTTTCAGTATTAATTTCCAGAACCCCTTCCTCATTTTTCGTCTAAATGCTTTTATTGTATGAAAAACAGACGAAAAACTTTGCTTAAGTTACTTATCAAGAAACTACCTAGTACTTACCTTGGAAGGATTGGCCAACAATCCTGTGTACATTGTAACTATATGCCAACAATTGTATTTACTGTAAGATCTTATTGTTGTTGTTACTTGACCGATTGTGACCTCTCTTCATCCTCCTTAACAATCATCCGTCTGTAAACGTGACGGGTGAGCACAGGTTTTTCATCTCAGGCCTGACAAAACAAGATGGCTGCCACGACGCCATTTTTGGCGCGGCTTAGTTTGACTTTCTACACGATGGCAACTACGAAAGAATGCCTCTTTACTGTAGCCTGACCCCGTCCGGAGGTATGATAAACATTGTGTCCAACCTTCCCGTAATTTAAAGGGGCATAAATCCAGCTTTATTCCTTTCAACTCACCCCATAGAGAAGTCATTTCTATTTATGGCCATAGATGGAAGATGGTACCCGAAATGTTTGATGCTTGTCCAACCCCAATCAAATGATTAATTGCTCTGTACGTTGTCGCCCATCCATAGAAGAGAAATAAACGCCCCCAAAGACCTCTAACCAACCTCGTATCACCACTTATTTCCCACACCCAGACGTGGGGAGGACTCCGTGTAAAATCGCCTTTTTAAGCGGGAGTACAGGGGGCAACGATCCACTTAACGGTCTCTAACTTCAACTTCGACGTGTGGGGAAATGGGAGTGAGTGTTTGAGGGCCATCTCCAGCTACCTCTGAGGTACTGGGATCGGTCTTGCACGCTCTGCCCCCTCTTTTCCACAGTTCCCATGAACAGGGCCTTAACGAACTAGGACCTCACCAGATATGCTAAAACGTTAGGGATACGCACATTCAGAAGAGTTTATTCGAAAGACCTGCTCCCCACGCGTCCCAGATGGTCAGAATACGCTATACTGAACTTGCAGGACTCGAGAGACGAGGATGGAACTCACTGGACCGCCTATTACGTAAAGGCGGGTTCATGCACCTTGTACTTTGATTCGTTCGGTTTAAAATCACCTGCAGAACTCTACAGTTACCTCAGAAATAAGAAAAATTTTCTGGAACCCGAAGAGGATACAAGCGACCAACGAGATATTATGTGGGCAATATTGCTTGGCCGTACCGTATTATTTTAATAAAGGAGAAAATAATCTGTTCGAGGTGGTGGAGCGGTACGATACCCGATGATATAGGAGAAACCAAAAAATGAACTTGGCAGCAGCCATCCCATAGTGAGCGGGGTATGGGGTTCAGTTAAGGGGACTAGATTCGAACCGTTTTGCCCCAGGGCTAGCGGTTCTCCAGTTACAACCATTAAGTCGCTAAATGAACTTGGTGGTGGCATAGGGCACGATCGGGGAAGGCAAGTCCCAAATCATTTCGCTCTAGATCCAGCTGTTCACGCATTAAGCCCGCGGGTCTGTATTTCCTCAACCTGTTGCGCAGGGTCGATTGAAAAACATTTCGTATATAAAGCAAAATCCGTTTATACACGACTTAGCTTCTAACCCGCAACTCGAGATGCCATACCGGTGTGATTTCCCCGATCGATGCGGGTGCTGTCCCGAAAAGGCAACTCCCCTCATTCCGCAGCTGCTCGATCCGGTGACTGGGGTGAAGATTTTGAGCTGGGAGGAGGTTGCGGATTCGGGCAAAGCGGGAACTCCCCTCATTCTGCAGCTGCTCGATTCGGTGACTCAGGTGATGATTTTGAGCGAGGAGGAGTGTGCGGAGCCTGCGGAGTTTCCACTGTTGAGGACTCCAAAACTTACGAGTGACTCGAAGACGCGGGGTTAAAAAAACGATGCTGGAATGGTTCCTCCGATCGAGGATGGTACCGTCCCAAAGCGATTTCTCCCTTCACCTGGCGGCGATGCGACCCGGTTACTGTGAAGTGGGTTAAGCAGGAGGAGGTAAACGCTGTGGAGGCTGCGAGGATGTGGTCGTTGTGGGGCGTGGGGCGTATAAACGAACCTGAGGCCCTCAATTTCGAAACCCGCATCCTAGTGATTGTCATAGGAAGCCCTATTTCGGTCCTAGATGTCCTATTTAACCCGCAACTTGAAGATGAATCGTGACCCCCATCCTAATCTCAACCCATCCCAAATCCTAACCCATGCATCCCATCCCAGCCCTCCAATAACTGCAGCCTAGACGTGGCGGTGGGGCTCAGTACCCCGATGATACAAGGAGGAAGCCAGTAGCAGTTGAAAAAGCAATGAACTTAGCAGTAACCCGATAGAAGGGGAGACCGGATTCCCGAGTTACGGCCAATTATTTACAAAATGAACTCAGTGATAGCCACCCAGTACGTAGTGCGGGCAAAGCCCGGGAAAAAGCCAAATTTTGAACCGTTTAGCTCTAGGACCAACGAGTCTTGAATTACATCCAGTTGAGTCGAATCACGGGGGTGGATCAACTTCCTAAAATGGTGGTACCCGAATTCTGGGGAGGGCTACAGATAGGGTGCAAATGAGGGAACCAACATCTTGAACTGTTTCGCTCTAGAACCAATGGTTCCCAAGTTATTGGGGTGGACCAACTTACCAAAATTCGAGTACCCAATTTCCGAGGAGGGCCACACGAAGGCCACAACCCGGGGAAGCTAAATCCCGAGCGGTTTTGCTCTAGGACCAACGGTTCCCGAGTTATTGAGGTGGTCAATTTCCCAAAAATGGTGGTACCCGAATGCTGGGGAGGGTCACGCGTAGGATACAGTCCGGGAATACTAAATCCCAAATGGTTTTGGTCTAGGACCAGCGGTTCTCGAGCTATTGGGGTGGGCCAACTTGCCAAATTTCGAATACCCGATTTCCGAGGAGTGCAACGCTTTGAGTACAGCCTGGGGATGCTAAATCCCGAACCGTTTCGCTCTAGGACCAATGGTTCTGACTGGGCCATCCGTTAGCTGGGACCCCTGGTGGGATTCTTGAAAGGGTGGCCAAATTTTGGTCGGTTTCGCTCTACGACAAGTGGTTCCCGAATTATGGGCATTTAAAATAATTTCGGGAACTGAAACTGAAACCGGGGGGCATCTTACTTCCGGTTACTTTAAAGACAGGAAGTTACGTCATTCAAAATGTCGGGCCAGATGTGACGTCAAGACCTTCCAAAATGATGGTCTTCATCCAAGATGGTGGCACTTCCGGTTTACATGGGGGCAGCCATCTTGTGTGTCTGTCCTCTGTGCTCGTCGAAAATAGCACTATCATACTCCTACCCTTCACAGATTTTATTCCCCATAAACAGTTGTGGTAGAGCTGCAAGCTGGTGAGATAGTTTATTTACTACCACTTTTACTGTAAGTTTGACTTCGATCTCCCATGTTAAAAGTCGAAATTACGAAATTTAATTATTTCTCTGCCGCCTTTTCCACTCAAACTTACTATATAAGCTTTATTGGAATTGGTGAACACGCGTACCAACTTTTATTAATTTCCGATTTATCACTTCGGCGATCTGGACTTGAGCTGGAATCGTGAGTTTCATTATTGGCCTACATTATGTCGATTGCGATGCACTTCTTTGGACACGTTTATACAATGGTCTCTACAGACTAAACCATTTGTCGTAGAAAGCTGGTTCTTAACTCATTTTAAAGATCTCATTCCGGAGATGTGCCCTTTATGGAAATGTAAATTACAATTGGTCGTCCCGTTCCGGAGTTACAGGGCCCTGAACGTTCCGTTTTATTGTTTTACATTGTTTTAAACATTGTTTTTATGCAACAATGCCAATCGAACGCGAATGCTGGCGAGGCAACAATTCACCCGAACATAAGAGGAAGCATTATCCCTATTACGAATTGATTTATATAATGATTTCACGTCACTCTCCTATGTTAAAGCTAAAAGTTATTTGCCCATTTGGCTTGCCGTCCTGTATTATAAATAACGGATACAAAGCCGCTGACAGAGAGCTGCGGATAAAACCAACGTCCAAAAGACAGACTTGCACTGAATGAGCGAGCGAAGCGAGCAAAATTCAGTTCATTTGCAACTACAGAAAACCAACTTGGTATCACGAATTAGAAAACAAAAATGAGCTCGTTTGATGTTTAAGGTAAGGTTTAACTGATCCGAAGTCAAAACAGCAAAGTAACACAAATAAACTTTCCTGTAAGATTTCACATACCGCAGTTTCCTGTACTGTTTAGTCCAGGTGAAATCTTACTGTTGTATTCAACCAGTAGACATGTAAATAAAATTAAAACCATATCCCCACTTTCTAAATTATTGTGAGAATAATATAGTGTATAATGTAGGCTACACACTCGCCTACTTTCGGGGCTAAATTTTTCAGCATTATTCTAGTCAAGTCGATTCTTTTCCGTTCATCCTACTGATACATACACCACTTTTGAAGATTTTGGTATTTCATTGTTATTTTAAACATTATCAGGTTTTCAAGGAGTCGCACGAACCCTGAATTACTTAATCTGTAGTTCTGTACTAAGCACACTGAAAGTATGGCTTTTACGATTTTTCAGCGATGTTGTTTACCAAGTAAAATGAACCAATCAGACCTATCGTGTTTTAAAGTAAAAACTGTAAAAACACGTGAATACAGCAGTACGGTTTCACGTGGACTAAATAGTACAGGAAGACTGTGATATGTGAAACCTTATAGGAAAGTTTATTTGTGTTACTTTGCCGTTTTGACTTCGGATCAGTTAAACTTTACCTTAAACATCAAACGAGCTCGTTTCTGTTTTCTAATTTTCTAAATTTTTTAATTTTAGAAAATTAATAGATATTACCTTCTTGTTCCAACAATGATTGGCGAATAAGTTGATTTCGAAGCGTTCTAGGTTGCAACACTAATCCCTCGGGAGTATTTGTTACAATCTCGAACGCTTCGAAACAACTTATTAGCCAATCATTGTTGGAACAAAGAGGGTAATATCTTGCTTGTAACCCTACAGTGTTTAAACCACGTACGTTTTCAATCACCGATTCAAAGTATTGTCATGCTTTAGCATTGTTATTCTCGCAGAAACATTGGAGCTCGATTCCGATTCCTTCAGCCATCAAGGAAATGAAAATTCAGCATCAGTCAACAATGATGATTTCGGTTCGTTTCGTAAAATGAACGACGTGAATTTATACTGTGTGGCCATTTGCCGTTTCTGTCTATATTGGAGGCTTGTTTCCCGATGCCTAACACGTAAGTTTCTTTTTCTTTTCTGGCTGTATCTTTGATCCCAGTGACAGGATCTAGGTTTTGTAAGACTATGGTCCCAGTTATTTGTTGTAAACTAGGTCTTGATCTTATTAAAGTGAAAGCATGAAACAATTACGTCCGTGTATTTTAAAAAAGGAAATGTATAGGGAAAATGTTAAATCTAGGGGAAATGAAGAATCTAGGGAACTGTTGAATCTAGCTTTTTCTGAAAACTAGGCTTTTTGTATTTCCCAGTGTCCACTTTAGCATAGCTGCTGTCCTGGCAACGCAGCTAATAGTCTTGAAATAGGTATGAACCAACTACATTGCCAGCGTACGTGTATTTAAAAAAAAGAGAGACGTATTGGATTTACTTGCAAATTTTAATTTGGTGGATATTTGGTACTTTTCGTCGGTAGTTTGTAGTTCCTGCATCATTGCATTTTTACAAGAAGGCCAAGAAAGATAATGTTAGGTTGCTAAGTTATTCCCACACTTTTAAACAATGAAATGTCAAGTTGTTCCCATACTTTTAATCAATGAAAACCGAAAAAGTAGGGTTACAATAATTATTACTATAAAACGTCATGATATAATTGTGAAACATAAACAAGTTAACCGAGGCTACATTGTTACTCGGGTATGGAGGACAATTATTTCAATAACAGACGGCGTGTTCCCAAAATTTACGTAAATATCATCTATCATACATAGTTATATGATTGAAGTCCTCTCTTGTGTGACACGGTTTCAGAAAAAACTACTGCACCTACCTAAAATCTGAAACATGATCTAAGCCAGAAATTTCCCTGGGCTTCATCCTCACAGAGACCACTTTTTCGAATGGTCGAGCCAGTCCGGAGTTACAGGTCCCTGAACGATCATTTTGACTGTTATATATTGTTTTAACCATTGTGATTAGGGAACAACGCCACTCTGCAAACTCCATATCCATTCTTCGTGCACGTGGTATGTCTTTGCTAAAAAGTCGATTGTGAAGGGCGAAATGAAAGAATCCGTGTTTCAGCTAAACGATATACATTTTGACACAACGGCACGTGTCTGTGATGGAAAAAAACACTACGAAAGTGTGTGAAATCTCTGCTTTTATTCCTTATTTCTTAATGCTGTACATGATGTTTTGTCTGGGACTGAGTCCTTTAGATGCTTGTGCTCCTTTTTGGGTGCTCGTCACCATTTTTTCCCTTTGCCTCTGTAACTGCCCAGTTACGATTGT
>JAHWFP010112625.1:0-19630 GCA_023313725.1 Lithobius niger
TGAAAACAGTGGCGTGCAAAGGAAGAGGACGGGGGTTGGGGGGAGCATTGCCCCTGCAAAATGCCCTTTTTGTTAAAAAAAAATTGTGTCTTTGTTCCTAAAAACGACCTAAAAAGGGCAGAAAAGAGCAAAAAAAAAAACTGAGAAAGGGGGCGGAAAAGTATAAAAAGAGCACAAAAAGAAAGGTCCTGCAGAAAAAAATGTTCATTAAAGTTTCTGTGCCCTTATACTAAAAGTTACCCCTGCCCTCTTGGGGTCTACTGACAACCTTCACAAATGTGAATCGTGTGGGTGGCACTCGCCATTTGGCCAGTAGCTGTTAATATTCGCTCGCCGTTGTCTATTACTCACTCGCCATGAAGAAATAGGTTTAGCAGGTGTGTTGCTAGTTAATGTTTAAACATTGTTTTCAGTAATCTAGCTCGCCAATCAGGTAAAGAGGATAGTAACAAATACTAACAATGTTGCATGCTTGGTTGGCTAGCCATTGTAATTCTGCACGCAACGACACAAACCGCTTGTTTCTGGCTAGTACGGTTCCCGAGATATGACAATTTCAACATCAGGGTTTGTTAATCAGTCGCCAGTAGGGCTAAAAAGCAAGTCGCCAACTGCTGAATTTCCCTCGCCATTTGGCGAGTAGCGACTGACATTGGTGAAGGTTGTCTACTGACTTAAAAAACGACAGTGTTTTTACCAACAGCCAGTGTGTCCGGTCACGGCAGAGTCGCAAGAAACTGGATGGCGTTCTACCTTATTGATTGATGCTGCTCCGTTGTCCGTGATGGATTCCAGTAGCCGCTTAGGAAGGCGGCGCCACTGTAGACAGACACGAGATGCCGTCAGCTTTAAGTTATTTAATTAATACGCAAGATTCGCACCTCCGCTTCGTGTAGCGTGTAATTTCGCGTGTCATCTGCTTTCCATCATACAAAATTTTTGGGCGCATGATGCATTTTGGTGTGAGGAAAGCCGTTTAAAGCGCCTTGTTATTATAGGGAGGAGAGTTACGAAACCCAGCAAGGTTGGACCGACCTTGCCCCCGAACGGGGCGGGTGAGCTTGCCGTAATCAGCTGAAAACACGCACCGTGCACGAATACAATCTGTGCCGCGCGTATAGTGGACCTCAGGAGTTTTTATCTCAAGTCTTGGAGGCATGTTAATTAACACTCCTGGCGAAGAGTTTTCGTTGGATTTAATTACACCAGCTCGCAAAATTTCATATTTTTTATGGCCCATACCGTGCATATGCAAGCGCGTTATAGATTTAAACTACAGATTAAAATTGTTGAAGGGTAAAAAAAAAAAATTAAGAATTGAAAAAAAAAAATTAAGAAAACAGCGCCAATGGTGAGGAAACGTAGGCCTATAAGATCCGCAAAGCCGCTAAAAAGTTCAAACGTTCATTAAATTTTAACATGGGCCGGCCACAACCGACCACCACTCGTTAAAACCGCGTTCAATTCAAATCCCGCATCACGTTATCTGTTAAGTAATCTTCATAAAACACTGGCGCAAAAAAAAACACAAAAGTTATAAATTTATGACCTACAGACCTTGACATTTTGTTGCTGTTTTTCTTTCAACCGTAAATTATGAGCCGCACATGCAAAATCCATTAAAATTTCGACAACAAAAGGAAAAAAGAAAAATCCACCACACCATTTATTTTATAAATGAAAGAAGACGTGCATAACCCACTTCATTTCTTCTCTCTCACCTCGTTAACACGGTGAGGGGGGGGGGAGATAGGGCACAAATTATGAGTTAGTTCTCAGTCAGTGATGACGCCATTCCGTTCCACATTTGCAAAGAATTTAATCAGTTCCGCTAAGATGGAACAAACCCATTTCAGTGTAAAATAACTGCAGCATAAACTGACAGACTTATTGATTTTATTACGATTTAGCTTAACTGACTTGAACTGCACTTGATCTGGCTTGATTGCATTTTAACTGAATATTACAAAATCCCAAATATTCAACTTAATTCCACCCTATTTCAACCCAATTCGTACTAACAAACTGGACTTGAATAATTGGACTAATTTGGCTGATGTAACGGCTAATTGGGCAATGACACATGTGATCATTATGAATGAGAAAATTTATAGACACAAAATTCCCCCAGAAAAAAAGGTAGGGATAACCTTTTGTACATTCAATGTCCGATGAAAGTCGTGATACCCACCAAAAACCAAAACTGGAAAAGAGAAGCCGCTAAGTTTACAAAAAGGGTGGCCTTTGAAAGTGGTGATATCATTCGCCCAGGGAAAGGCCGCCAAGGTTAATCGTATTAGCCAATTTAATCGCACCGAATAACACTTTGGACGTTAAATGAAAACTTGAAGATTCCTATACCGCGAGTAGCAATCTTCAAGTTTTCATAGAACTTTCGAACTATTAGTCAGTGCGATTAACTTGACTAATGGGATTAACCTTGGCGGCCTTTCCCTTGTTGAATGATATCACCACTTTCAAAGGCCGACCATGTTTGGAAACTTGGCGGCTTCTCCTTTACCAGTTTTGGTTTTGGGTGGATCAAAATTACTCGACTTCGTAAGAATTGACAGATGGCTTTACTTCAGTCTGTGTTGCACGCGGTGAACTGACTTGTTAAATGAATTGACGAGTGGCCGGCCACAATATTATTTTTTCCCCGAGAAATTTCTAATCGTAATAAATCAATAATGTCAGCTCAGTGGGCATTGCACTGATCTGTTTCTCCAACAAAAACCAGCTGTTGGGATTTCAAATCAGCTTTTACTTCAGTCTGTGTTGCATGTGGGGGACTGACTTGTTGACTTAACAGACAAGTAGCCACAATACTATTTTTTTTCTGAGAAATTTTTACTGTTTTTACAGTTTCTCCAAACAAAAAAACACAGCTGTCCTGATTTCGAATCAGCAGTTTTAGCAACGTGATGCCATGTTATCAAACCATGAGAAGACTAATACTGTGCTAATATCAATTTCAAGTAAAACCGTTCGTTGGCATAATTAGTCAGTTTGTTAATTTCAGGGTTTCTATTCGTTTTCAAGGCCTTCTGGAGAGTGTATTTGTTTACTTTTTCGGTTCGATTTAATTAATAATTAGATGCAAAATAATAAATTCGTAGAGACGTCCTCGTATGCTAGGAAGAGAATACATCAAAGTTGGGAAGCGTTTTAACCACCTTGCCACCAAGGTTACACCTACCAGGGACACATTACCGAATGGCGCCGTCAGAGGTGGGAAGGAGAAAGGGAAACAAAAAAAACTAACTGAATTCCGGCGCAAAATTACAAAAAAAGGTTAACATCAAGCCATTGATTCAGCTCACATACGTGCACGCGCCTGTTTTAACAACATACTTTGACGTCCAGTACAAGCAATAATTTCGAATGTACCCTGACCATGTTTTTGTGCCATTATCCCTTCGATCAGATCAACTAATGTCCCTCCCTCCGTGTTTTTTACCCCCTCAACCATCAGATTTTTTTTTCTTACAACTACAGGACGGACTGCTCCTCCCAAGGGGTAGATGTAGACAAAAAGGAATTGATATATATCGGCCATGTATTTTTTTTTAACGGATTTCCCACCCAACCACTCCTATCCTCATTTAAGGCACCGCTTGCAATTAACTCGTATAAACTTAAGTAATTTGAGGCACGGGTCGGAGGGGGGGTGGTGGTGGAAGAGCGGAAGGTGGCCTAAGAGCCCTACCCACTTATATGGCCCATTATCGCCATAAAAAATTACGAGCAACAGATGTGGAACGTGGTGATGCATTGATTAATGACGAACGTTCGGGTTCACGAAAGAGGGCGCTCAGGGATGAAGGACATTATTGGGTGGTCAAAACATCACACGATATGCGATAGTTTTTAAGCCCGATTTCCGCCTCAGTCCAGAAGCACTAGTTTGGGCTGTCCAAAAATGGAATCCGTGTCAAAAAGCCTTTTTTTTTTTTACAACTTTCATCAACATTTTTATTTTGCACTTATTTTTTTTAATACTGTTGTTTGACGCGCACCCAGCGTTAGTCATACCGCTAGATGTAGAGACGGACAATTTTGCTAGGCAAATCCCACCGGAAATTCCTAGGTTCTTTTCAATGCCATAATCGACATGAGCATGGGACATCACAGGGACCTTCTCTTCTTCCCGAAAATGCCAGGGGCGGGTAAGGCCAGACTCGAACCCGGTACCCCCGGGGGGGGGGGGGGATATATTGTTTAATATACTAATATGTTCTCGAAACGGATATCATAAATAATAAAAATTGCATTAAAAGTGACTTCGCAATTTTCTACTTAAAAACAACCGGCTTTTTTTTTTAAACGGAATGGTGTGCCCCCTACAGAACGTAGGAAGGAAGCTTGGAATGTGTTGTAGATCATCGTGACGTACACAAAGTCGTTGTAGAGGCTAAAAACTAAAAACTGCAATTGCCCAGCAAATGTTTAGTGTAATTTAATTAAATAAACAGAATAATAAATAAATTAAAAAAAAAATGGAGCATATGTTTTACTTTAACACAAATATCTGGCCCGAGAACAAATTAAACAGTGTTGCATTCTGACAGGTGGCACTTTTTCAGGGAAGGAAGGGCATGGCCTTTTGACTGGTTGCCCCAAAAATGATGTCACGTACATTTTGCCCTTGCTTCGTAAGGCTTCCCTGAGAACCCGAGCACAGTACAGTTAGCAAAGCCAAACTAGGCAAAAACAAACAAAAAAAATTAACCAACCTTCCTTCTGATAATAAATAAATAAAATTTATCTTACTGATAATACTCATTTCTTGACAGATGCAGTGAACAAATCTTACGATACGAATCGGGTTAGTGTCAGATGGCAGACAAGGGGAAAAAAACTATCACGTGAAGAGTATTTTATCATAGATTAAACCCTAATCCCTACATTCCGGTTCGCCGTCAGAATTCCTTTTATAGACATTAGCTTACCAATGGTATTTTAATCCTTATCGATCGGTACTTCCCCCTTTCATTTCCCTGTCTTATCCGGTACGAGATCAAAGACTAATTCGTTAGTCTGCCTCACGCGTCTTAATCGGGGAACATGACTCCCAATGACGCAATGTAATGTGCACTCAGTCTTATTATAAAGACGGCGAACCTTGCAGGAATATTTCTCATATCTTGGTGTTTCTTTGGACTTCGCAGGTCGCCGCCATGTTGGCTCTTCGGGAATGGCAGAGGTATGTTATGTTGGCGGTAACAGCGCTTCTGACGTTACTCGCCTCCGTATCTGACGCCTGTTCTTGCATGCCAGCGCATCCGCAAGCTCAGTTTTGCAAAGCCGATTACGGTAAGTTTAATATTTTTTTTAGCAAGCTTTTATATGAAAATGAAAGTCAGTCATACCTATTTTGTAGTGTGTTTCTTTTAAAATATACGAAACGGAATCTGTGTTTTTTTTTTGTCCAATATACTGTAGCCTACATTCGGTTTAATTTTTAAATTTTAACCATTGACAATGGTATGGCTTTTTCCCTCACGATGACCATGGCTTTTTTATTTTTATTTTATCTTGATTATGATTGACAATTGGTTTAGGCCAGGCTTTAAACTGCAATGCATTTATTTTATTTATTTATTATTTAATTATTATTTTTTAAACATTGACAATGGTACGGATTTTCCCCTCACTCGTCCCTCACGTTTGGCGATGCCATCGGGGACCACTGTGTCCCTGGTAGGTCTAACCTTGGTGGTAAGGCATTCGTGACCCCAACCCTATACCACCAACCCTTCCTTTGCAGCCAGGCAATCGTCTTCGTTTTATACTTTTAAACTTTACAATTTTTAGTTTTTGTAAATGGCAGTTAGTGACCACCAGGTTCTTGCCATTCCGGTTGCGTTTGCAACAAACTTCTTATTATTACTAATCGTACACATTCAAATTAAAAAAGCACAGTATGTCTCAGAAGTTCCGTACAAGGTGAAATACATCGTTAAGACTTGAATATGGGTTGCTGGTAATAACATGTTCGTATAGGAATTCAACGAGGGTACACAATATAATGATATACAATTATATACAAAATGACCTTGGAGGTCATACAATTTGTATTTCTTAACCTACGCAAGACAGGGGTAAGGGGGAAAGTAAATTAGAAAGTTGTGGGGAATCGCATAAGATCGGAAGAACAAAAATCGCATGCGAAACAAATAAAAGAAGATATAGAGCAGTGACATTGGCCGCCATATTGGCACCAGTATGGGTTTAGGAGGGCATAACTACAAGGTGCACTACATAAAAATGGAGGGAAAAACAACGGAAGAGCGGATTTCTTAGGCTTAAAATAACGTTGTTTTCTCCAACAACAAAAATCGCGCGTTTTAGGTCTAAGAAATCACTCTTCACAGCATCGGCTTCAGTATGACGCCCTTCTGTTTCTCTCTGCAGTGCCCCTTGCAGCTAACCCATTAAGGCTCCAGCATAGAGTTATATACAATAATACTACGGCGTATCACTGCTCTATTGGTGAAAGAAGTTGGGTTATGCAGAGGAGCCATCCATGGGGCAGCAGGAAAGACAGAAATAGCTAAACCACCAAACGAAACACCTGGTTTAAAAAAAATATATATATATAATTTAAAAATTTTCAAGAAATCAAAATCTACGTTAACTAGAGCTTAATAGGGCCCATGGATGTAAGGAAAGTTTTTTTTTTTCGTTTTTGAGAGAAGAGTAAAATATTTGAAAATCGTCAAATGTAACCCATTTTACGGTATGCCCAATCCTTCTGCCTGATAATAAATAAATAAAATGTATCCTACTGATAATACTCATTGATCAGTAAGATACTTCTATAATTTGAATCTCTACGATTGATTGAACCGAATGTAGGTTACAGTGTATTAGACACACAAAAAAAACGAAATCGTATGATGTTGAAGTAGGGTTTAATTGTACCCGAAATCATAACAGGAAAGGTACACGATCAAGCTTTCCTGTAAGGTTTTAGATACCGCAGTGTTGTTCCACTGTTAAGTCCACGTGGAATCTTGCTATACTGTATTCAAATGCACCTATTCCGGAGTACAGGTGCATTTGACTATTTTAACACGGAAGGTGGCTGCATGCGTCTTATCATGAACCCCAGAGGCAGAACTTTCTACAATTGCCTGTGACACCTATTATCAGAAAAAAATTGACAGCAGATAATTTGTTGTTATCATACGGTTACCCACAAGTTTATTTATTGTTTTTTATTGAATAACTTTTTAGTGCTTTGTACTTATGAAAGCGGACCTCACCCCCCTGCGAATACTGGTTCGAAGTCTTTCACCTAGTGCTAACCTGTTCTACTCCGGGAAGCTTAGGTTTTTAGTTTAAGTTATCGTTTTTAACATTAATATTTATGTGTGTATTGGTGTTGAGGGGAGTTTGACTGTGGCAGGGTACGTGTGCTGTATTTTTAAACTACTTGGCACTTGATAACGGGGTGCAGCAATCGCCGAAACATTGTGTTTTTATTGTATACTAGCATCGTACCCGGCTTCGCCCGGGGATTTGTTTGACCCGTGGTTGTTTTCCCAGTATTTGCTCGGTGCTGCCTGATCGTTTACTGCAACAGTCGATTTTTGTTTGTGTAACACTCCCCCTTTCCGCCAATCCTCTCCCTCTGCCTCTCTTCCTTTTATCCCGTCCTCTCCCTCTCCTCTCCCTTTCTCCTCTTTGCTATACGTAGTTGAATGTGGATGGTTATTTGAATTAATAGTGTATATTTGTGCACTTTTAAGGCTTTTTAACGACTTGCGTCGTATCATGAGCTGATAGATTGTTTGGGTGAGTTGTGGTCTGCAGGAACTATCTATGTTGACACGTTAGAGGCAGACATTTTTTCCACAAAACGCGCATGGAAGGTGCCAACAGTTTTAAACCGACCTTTTGAGCCATCCATGGTTTAAAGAGCATTTACATCCATTTTGACATGCATGCTTTACTTTTGGATCATTTACACAATAACTAAACACAAGGATTGCGGTAAGAATACGTCACGTACGTCCGATACAACAATTTAATTATTGCATCACCAACACACGACATGGAGACCGCCATTGTTTTGCTGGAACGCACAGAATAAAATGCCGACTGATGTCATTCTTCGATTTCGACTCGCAGCCGATTGAGATAGCTCTATTGGCTGTGTGAGCTCGAGCGTCTGACGGCCTTAGCTGGCCGACAGTTGTAGTGGCCAGCTAAGGCCGTCGGATGCTTGAGCTCTCACAGCCAATAGAGTTATCTCAATCGGCTGCGAGTCGAAATCGAAAAGTGACATCTGTCGGCAATAATTTCTGCACGTTCCAGCAAAACAATGGCGGTCTCCATGTCGTGTTTGGTGATGCAATAACTAAATTGTTGTATCGGACGCACGTAAAGTATTCTTACCGCAGTTCTTGTGTTTAGTTATTGTGTAAGTGATCCAAAAGTAAGGAAAATTGAAAATAAGCCAACAGCGAAAATCATACACTAGAAATAACGTAGTTCAGTAAGCCACCTTTATGCACTTACTTTTCGTCGGAGTGGCATGACCCGGATTCGAACCGGCTACCCAGTTCGCCCCCAGATCACTTGCATAGCGCCTTAATCGCTATGGCCACATCCTCCACTGGCATAAAGATAACTCACTGAACCCGTTATTATGGTCACAACCGTGACCAGGGCTCCATTCGACCAAAAATTACTCGGCTATAGAAGGGAAGACAAATCATACACTCACAAGGCTCAATAAAGGAAAAATAAATAGACATAAATCGCTGGAAATCGCTGGTTATTTCCAGCGATTTATGTCTATTTATTTATCCAAAAGTAAAGCATGCATGTCAAAATGGATGTAAATGCCCTTTAAGCCACCACGAGAACGCCACTGTGGCAAATTAATTATTTCCTGCAGAAATAACACCCGTCGGAATTTGACGGCAATCCATCTCAATTAAAGAAAAAAATTTGCACAAAACATGGCGCCTATTTGCCAAATGGCTGTATGCCCGAGTACCTATTTGTCCGAGTACCTATTTGTCCAGTGCCTAAATTGGGGTGCCTATGTGTCCGATGATTATTTGTCCTGCATCCATTTCGAACCTTTCTAGACTTTTTAAAAGCGGGGAAAAAGTCTAATACGGGAAGAGGCAAACTCTAGACCTCCAAGAGACCAAGGGACCTCCGGTTCGGTATGGGCCACGATATTGTCCAATTAAGCCTGAATGTATCCGTAGCGACTGAAGGACCCTGGTATCTTCTCACCCTACCCCGATCAGCAAGTCTGTCAGTAAGATCACCTTACAACGATTCCTTATAACATTTTTACATTTTCATTACTGTTTGCTAGAGTGAAATACGGCGAAACGACGCTTCGTCTCCTTCCCACCCACTCCCCCACAAACGGACGCAAAGGCCTCGTCGGTCTACCATCCACTCCATCCTCCATAAACTAAAATGGAATGGCCACCGATCATATGGAGATATTTTCACAAAACACAAACACGTTTTAATTTAATACGAGTTAGCTTGACGTCCCAACCGTGGCATAAAACAGTTATTGGCTAGAATCTCGCGGTTATTGATTTTTAACCAACGGCTGCGATCATTGTCCCGGCTTTCGTGTACACCGAAGGCAACGCACGAATAACGTATGCCCCAGTGGCCCTTCCACCCTCCCACCCCACCCCAAAACAGTAACGTGCGTTGCTGGAGCAATATCGATTACGGCTCGTGAAGCAGTGGTATCTCACCCTTAATTTTATAACTAACTTTTAACGTTAAGATGGTGCGGATGAAATGCAGGAAGAAATCTTATTTATATTTATTATTATGTCTCTCCACTTGGAGGACACCCGGGTGTCGCGTCGCGGGGAAAGTGTAATTGACACCCTCTGTTTTTAATAAGCCAGTCTCCGTGTCCCCAGACCACAGGGAGATGTACTCATTTTCACACCGACGGACATCCTTCTTAGCGGCACATCCTTGGGGATGCCGCCTCTAACGCGAAGGGAACTGCGCAACCGCTGACCTTCGTTGTACGTGCGCGTGCCGTCTGACGTCGGTATTAAAGGTTGTCACTACATAGCACACTTCACACACACATGCGAGTTCTTACAAAACGAAAATCAGTGAGCCAGTGCATTTCAGTCGTTTGATAAGAAATATTTAAGAAAGGTATGGATGGGGTTTTTCGTCGATTTTAGCTTCGCATATAGGTTATCTCGCGACGGAAAGCTTTTGACTGTGTGTGGTCTCCAGGATTTTGTATGCACCATAATCACGAGAATAAATAAAAGACTAGAGTTTGCAGCAGCCTGTAAACCTAAAAATTCCAGAATTTTTCCAGGTTATTTTTCAGTACTTGCGCATGGAAATTCAGTAATCGCAAACGAGTAATTAACTAAAACACTGGTTAGCACGGCTGTCTCAGGCACACCGAAGGTCCCTGGTTTTGCACCGACCTCAGCCTATACCCTCAACTGTCCGGTCGGAAACACAGGGAACCGGAAATGACCTCACGCGATTGTGGCTTATACGAATCCCAGGTATTTCCTAGCGAAATTGTTCCTTTCCGTCCCGTGATAATTTGAACACTTGTCTTTTTATTTTCGATTGCGCCCCCCACGCCAAGTTAAAATACGGTTGGCGACGTTTGTATCTCAAAGATGGTGTAGCATTCCCAACCCTTTAATGCCGTATCCAAACACCACCGTGGCGTACAGGGTGGGGTTGGGCAGGGGAGACATGGGAGTTTTGCCCCTGTCCTTTTTGGGAAAAAATATCCTTTTAAAGCCCTTTTTGAAAAAGAAATATGCCCTATTTTGCTTTTCTTCACCATTAAATTCTGGTGCTGCAGCCAGGAAAAATGGCCTGGAGGCCTTAAAAGGGCAAAAAGAAGGACAGGAAGGTCAAGTAAGAGTCAGAGGTCAGTAAAAGCTACTGAAACGCCATGTTTGGATGTCAGAGTAGAATACTAGCTAAGTAGTGACGACCGTGTGTGAACCCACCAGGTGAGACGTGATGCGGGGGCGTGTCCAGCGTCTTCTGGCCTGATGGATCCTCGTGCTACTTACTTTTTCACCCGGACGAACCTACCTACCTCCTAATGCAGTCATTGGGCGTCGAACGCGAGATAAAATAAATCAGTTCCTCGTTCGATTTGAGGCAAGACGGACGACTTGCAACGCCGTCCGTCTTCGCGCCAACCACCCCGATCCGCCCCCAACCCGGTCTGCTGACCCCCGCACCAAGCGTTTCGGAAGAATTCAAAACACGCCGACAAAAACCGGCCGGGGAATTACTAACGAAAAGAGGAAGGGTCCGGAATTCGTAAGGGAGATGGAGGACGGGCCAACCAACCATTCGTTTGCCGCTGCTTGCCCGACCTAAAATTTAGACGGGTAAAATGCAATAATTGTGGCCAAAAACGTGGCTTGCGTGAGGCGAACCCTGACCCGGATGCCGATTTTATTTTGCATGAGCATTAAATGCCGTGGTTATGGTTCTTGGGCGGTGGCAGGGCTTGGCCTATAGTCTGTTTCACAATCTGAATGCAAGTAATCACAAACTCGCGAGTGGGATGTGCAACCGCTCAAAGAAGTAGTCCCTAAATAAAGGATACATCACAAGGTAACGGGTTAGCGTAGCAAACAATGAGCATTAATGACCACAAGGCCAGTCTTTAACGCATACGTTTGCTTTGTATACTATAGTTCCAGTTTAAAATGCTATTACGAAATGTTTTTTTTTTTTTTAAATTAAGATTAATAAACAAGAACGGAACGTTAAATCATTAAATGTTAAGAGTACGGGTCTAAAAGTTAAAACCTAGAAGGAACACGGACAAGCTTGTGACAGTCAGGGGTCTAGGTGTAAAATTTTGTTAGTAAGAGGCTGGTAAACATTAAACCCACACTACCCGATGGTTAACTTAGTCCTCGTTCATTTGGACAGAACGTGAATATGAACGGCTCCTTCGTTCTTGGAATATCTCAGTTCAAAGAACTTTAGGAACAGAACTTTCTTGTAAAATTTGGCATGTGTCTTTTGATGCTATACGATTTTGTGATTATCTTTATATGAATTTCCTACATTTAAAGGTAACTGATGACACCCTAACTATTAACTATCTTAACTAATGAAGATGTAGCGAGTTAGCAATGATTTACTTTAACCATAACCAGAAACTTAACTACGGTCTTTTCCTACATTTTAGTGTTATTGGTGAAGGTCAAAAGTAAGAAGTTGGTCGAGGGAGAAGGTGCCTACATTTACAAAGTGAAAACGAGGAAAACGTTCAAGGTAAGCAAAGTTTCTGACTGTGACTTTATAGCATCCGGATATCCTGAGCCATTTGTGGTCTGATGACATTTAACACTCAGGCCATGTTGAGGAATGAAGATGATAGTTGAATTCGAAGGTTTTGAGCTCTACATATGGACCAACTTCCTCTGTGTATTTTTTGCCCACATAAATAAAGCCTTTGGCTACTTTGTTCCAATCAGTTTAGATTAGGTAAAATTAATCGTGGTAACAGCATACATGTGCATATGTCCGCGATCCGGTACATTTTTCGGTTGTTCCTCATGTGGCGTTATAATTTCCAATGTTCCGTCGTAAGTTAGGATAGGCCAGTTGCTGTGGTCAGAATTTCTTCGGGAACAGGACGAATTTCATGCGGGGAAACTAGTTTCATAGCCGTAAGATTTAGTTGTGACAAGAGGAGAATCTAGTGAATCAATTGTCCCGCTGCTTTCCTCGTCGCTCAAAAAGCAGTGAAATGTTTGTCTGATGGCAATTTCAGGATATAAACACCTTTGGACTCATTGTTGAAATGTAGGTATGAAAAGCTAATGCAAGTGAAACAAGCGCCTCGTGACAATGTTAGCGAAACTGAAACCCAAAATCATGCACTCAGGTAAATTATAAAGATTGAGTCAGTCACAGACGAGAGCGATATTATTTACTAGGTATTTCCGGTTGTCTTATTGTTCTTTTCTTTTTCATTTGGTTATTTTGATTAAATCTGGCGTATTTATTTTTAATCTAGAGTTATTTTTTTAATTTTTTTTTTTATATGTCAATCAGTGTCAGGAAGGGTTTATAGTGTCCGCGGCCTATCTCGAGTTCTCCGCAGAACGAACACAGATAATCGATTGTACGTTTTCAGTAGCAGAGTGCCTTGTTGATATCCAAGATGGTTACAAAAACAATGGCGGCCATCGATTAAAGCCACCCCATCCAGGAAGACGTAGCCGCTAACAAAATAATTGCAGGACTCAAGATACACCGCACACACAATAGCTGAATGTTGTTAAAACACCCAAGTTGCAACTTGAGGACATTTTAAGCTGTTTCGAAGTGTTGTCGGTTGTTACGGGATTTCGCGTGATGCATCGGTTATGCTGTTACATTGTCTAGTAGGAGTTGCCACCCGATAGTGTTACCTCTGTGGACCTAATAGTGCACTCAGCAAATGCAGGTTCACTTTTAAGGAGCATATAGCCCTGAAATTCAGTTTGCCAGAATACATTTTCCGTTTTATCGTAAGTTGCAGGAGCCATTTCACACCTTACAGTCTGCTGGATGTCTCAATCATACCAGATATTTAGGGTCAGTCAGAGCGAGCTCACATGGCTCACGTAATTCTGTTGTTTGCAGCGAATTTTCGATAAAATTTTTTCTTGGTGAAAACAACACGTTTGTCTTCTTCAGGCATTGTTGTGATGATTAGTTGGGCTTCATTCTCATCTGACTGTTGACCAGTCTTTTTGTTTCTAATTTCCCTCTTTCCCCCTGATCTTGACAAGGCATGTTGGTGATAGAATGCCTGCTGGGAGGAGGAAACCACTTGTTTCAAAGGTGGTGGGCAAGCTCGAGATGGACAAGGTTTTGGACGTTTAGGGGTAGGCTGGGGGTTGAATGTTCATAAGTTAAACTTGCTTCTGATCGAAAAGCTTAATCGTAAGAGGCACGAAGGTGTACGTCCCTCGCACAATTAGAGTTCAGAGGTACTTGTTATATCTAGTTGTCTAGTTCAGGAGGTTAGAAGTCTTACTCCAATCGATATTGTGTTTGGTTACAAAATAGTGCACAGCAATGCCATCCAAGTCGTCTGCTGTTTTCTTGGTGGTTATATGGTCAAGGACTCTCGTTTTTACACCTCGAAAGGTCTCTCCCAACATGGACAAGCTCCACACCCCTCGCATGAGACTCCATAAACCCCTTTGGCAGCAGTGGGACATCCTTCTCCCAAGTTTAGCCTAGAAAGCCGGGGAACCGGGTGGTGAGTAGGTATTGGCATAGGAGGGGATAGGTCAGGGCTTTCTGGATTCCGTTATTTGCCGCGAGCATTGAAGTACGTCAGCTGTTGGAGGGAGGTTCCGTATTCTACTCTCACACAGTGGAACTAGGGATTCTGGGAGTCTAGTTTGTGTGGAAATCATGGGTGGAAACGTTGACAGGTATCTTTTCTGTCTCAGCATCTTCTTCAGATTAGTGCCATATTTGAGTAAAAGTGTGACGGGAGAGAATGTACTGGATGCAGCCGCTGTAGGCCTTAAGGTAAGTGATGGCCACACGGCTTAGTGCTTCGATAGACTCAGATGTTGCTTTGGAGGTTTTTGTGTTCACACGTCCGGCACTGGGATATTCAAGTTTGAAAAACTTTGCCTTGACTTTTTCCAGGTGTGGACTGGCAGTTTTTATGTTGGAGAAATGCAGTGCAATTCTGGACACCTCATTGCAAACAACAGCCATGAGTTGGCCTATAGGGTGTCTTGAGGAATAGTGTATTACTCAGTGGGTTCCTGCAAGTTTACGGAAACACTGAAAACGGAGTAGACGATTTTTGATTCCCATGACCTTGACGTCAAGGAATGGGAGGTACCCAACTTGTTCCACTTCGTTGTGAACTGGATGTCGGTGTGCCGTCCATTGAGTTGGCTCCCTCCAATTCCTCTATGTCAAGGTCACAGGCATCAAAAACGGCCCACTACATTTTCAGCTGGTCCGTAAATCGACTGAAACTGACTTTCCTCAGCTACCGATACTGAACAGGCCCATTCAAGGCTGGCGTTCGTAACGAGATGTCCAGAATCACACTGTATTTCTCCAACACAAAAACTGCCGCAAAGTTTCTCAAATTTGAATATCCGGGCGCCGTCATCCAATAAGCCATGCATTTACAAAGCCATCAACTCGAAGTGCAACCCCGGTGGCAGCATGGGGACCAAGACAGATGACACCGGTGTGAACACAAAAGTCCCCAAGGCGAAATTCGACTCGATCGAATGCACGCCACAAGTGGCGGTGCGTACAGCCACCCTAGTGGGTAACTGATTAACTAGAGTGTAAATGGAGGTGTGCTCCAACACTCCACAACCCGTGTGGCCATCCCCAACTTAAGGCCTACAGCGATCACATCAAACATATTCTCTCCCATTGCACTATCACATCTTTCCTTGAAAATGCCACCAATCTGACGAAGATGCTGGAACGGAAAAGACTCCTGCCAGCGTTCCACTCACGAGTTCCACACGAACCAGACCTCCAAGAATCCGGAGTGCCACTGTGATGGAAGTAAAGAAGGATACCTTCTCCAACAGCACACGTACAACACTCGCGGTAAAAAACGGAATCAGTCAGGCTCGCTGAACCCCCTCCTACACCAACACCTACTCCGGTTGCCATGCTTACGAGGCTTGACTTAGCAGAAGGATATCCCACTGCTGCCAAAGCATTTTATGGAGTCCCATGTGAGGGGTGTGGAGCTGTCTATGTGGGAGAGATCCGTCAAGGGGTTTACATGATCCTCGCCCATATAACCGCGAAGAACAGCACACGATGCAAACGGCATTACTGTGCGCACCATTTTGAGACAAAACACAACATCGATTGGGGTTGCATGGACTTCAAACCTCCTGAACTCCGCGAGGGGCGCACACCTCAGTGCCCTCGAGTCTCTTACGATTAACTTTTTCGAGAAAAAGCAAGTGCAACATGAATATTCAACCCCCAGAATACCCCTATGTGTAAAACCTCGTCCATCCCGAGCTTGCCCACCAACACTGAAACAAGTGGTTTCCACCTCCCAGCAGGCCTTCCACCACCTCGTCAAGATCAGTGGGAGAAAGAGGGAAATTCGAAACAAAAATATCGGCCCAGAGTCAGATGTGAACAAGCCCAACTAATCCACACAAAAACGCCTGAAGAAGGCGAACGTGTTGTCTCTGCCAAGAAATATTGTTTATCGAAAATTAACCGTCAACAACGGCACTCTGTTTTTGGAAAAAGTGTGGATATGAAACCATTAAATTTTGTAATCCAAAGCAAACACTCTTTATTTTTTTCGATGGCTCACAAAAAACAATACTATAAAAAACGCACAACACACAAGATTATCTGCGTTGGTCTTTTTGTTTCAGTTTTTACCATGACCGAAACTTATATCTTGCATTGTTTACTATCGTCAATTTGAAAACAGAACTTCTTCCCGATTTTAATTGTTTTTTTTTTTTTTGCAGATGAGTGACAAGGCAAGTCTAGCCCTTAAATCGGGTCAGATCTGGACAGCTGTGCAAGATGCAACGTGCGGCGTTCCATTACGTCTCGAGACCAAATATTTGCTGGCAGGTAAGACTGCTCTATGAGAAAACAACTCGTAATCTCACAGGTTCAAAGTTTAAGTTGTGCGGAGAATGTATTATTCTCCGTATAATTGAATTATAATGTAGGTAGGGGAAGGTTAACATATGTAATTATATTACTAGGTGTAGAAATGTAATATAGGTAATCATGAATGAAACAGTCTTAAATGTCTGATTGATGATTACCTGTGTTCAGGCATCAGGAATAAATTCTGGGTCAACTAGCTAGATTCTTCTAAAAACAGCGAAGTATATACCAATACCAAGAATTTATAGGGTTGGGGAGGAGAATTTGTAACTCTAAAAAGTCACTATTGAAACGTCCTAGATCCATTCCAATTAGTTCCATCAGAGTTTTCAGAGGGCGCCACGTGTTCCATCAGGTAATTTTTGCTCATTTTTCAGCCCAAATCTAAAGTAAACTAAATTACAACTAAGCTAAAGTAAATAATAAATACAAGCTAGTTTCATTTAGTGCAGTTTAATTTTAGGCTGAAAACTGAGTAGAAATTCCCACATAAAACTCGTGGCGCCCTCTATATACTCAGACGGAACTAATGGGAATGGATCTAGGACGTTTCAGTATTGGGTCTCATAGTCACAAATTCTCCTCCCCAACCCTATAAATTCTTGCTAATACTAATATGGTGAGACAGATACACAGGGTGACTAGAAGCTTGGTCCCCAAGTCACCACTCCTCAACTTGCACTGAAACCTGTGAAATGGAATTGGTCCAAATGGTCCAATTCCAAATTCGATGGGTATTTGGGCGTGCAAATACGTGCCTTTACTCCTCTCAACCCACAAAATTTAGTTCTCTTCCTGTAACGCATTCAGCACCTTGGAGTACGCCCATGCAAAAACCTGAGTCCAAATATGAAAAGTTACACGAGGTTTTTCAGGGAACCCCAGAGAAGCGATCCAATCAGGGACGAGTGGATAAGGGCGGTGGTATCTGCAAAAGACGGTGCGAGATCAAATTGCATTGCGACTGATGTACACATGGCTCGATGGGTATGTTCTGGTACTGAAGGGGTCAATAAACGGCCAACGAGTCCTGTTGGAGTTTATGCACGTTTAGTGCGACTGAAAAGCGCTTGGTATATGCATTTTAGATATGCTGAAGAAAGGAATGATATCGACCATAATCTAAGCCCAAGTCACGTAAAATTAATGTTATAACCAACAATAGACGATGAGATCGCATTTGTTCAAGGCATGAACCAAACATGTGGTATGTGGTGCATTGAAGTTTTACTTGGTGAATCAGTAAAACTGGGTAAGCGCTACCAGGATAATGGAGCATTGATTAATTGACGACTCTTGCTGCTTTCTCTTACAATAATTGTGTAATTTACCCTAACACCGTGCAGAAATCTAAGGCGACATTATAAACTCACATTTAGCCTAGAGGTAGTATAGTAAGGCTTAGATTTATGCTACGTAGGCAAAATCCTTCTTAGGGTCTGTTCGAGTAAAATGCTTCAGAGCCTTCTTTCTGGTGTTCAATGTGCTGCACTAACACAAACTGACTAAGGAAAAAAAATTGATGTTTCTTTATTCTCCACACCTATCTTTTTCCTGTGGCAATAAAATGAACAATAATCTTTTTCATTCGGGAGGTGAGCAAAGAACAGTTAAAACAAACTCAGCCTTTCGAATGCATACTTTCTCTTACAATTGTGTAATTCACTGGCAGTTATTGTAATGCTGTTCATCTGTTAACAGTTAGTGACTTTCTTTTATTTTCCAGGTTCCATCAACGGTAACAAAGCTTGGATTTCCATGTGCGACTTTTATGAACCCTGGAATTCCGTGACAGCTAAACAAAAGAAAGGATTCCGACTTCTTTATAAGCAAGGTTGTGATTGCAAGGTGAGATTTGAAGACTGTTAAAATAAAAGCTGAAAATCCATTTTGGAGATGATACGGTCAATGAATAAGGGTTTTCATGTATTATGACGTAGACGAAAAATCAGCTGGCTAAATAATTAATGCAAATGCTGGTAGTTTAGTTTCAAACAACCATTTCAATGAACTTTAGGGTATGTTGATTGGTAATTGCATGAAGCGGGCAATCAGCATTAAAGAATGGAGTGAGAATAGAAGGCATACTAACTTGAGATAGAAAAAAAAACAATTGCTGACTTTCTTTAAACCTTTACCTTGATATTAAAGATGGACGATACCTAAAATTTCGATTGCGATATGTCGGGGAGCAGTATATATACATATCACAATATCACCAAAATGTTTTGGGGTCTTCTACCACTCGCCGCACCGTACTGTTCCGCTGCCTTATGAGTTTAGGAATAAACAGAATGGTAAGTAAGGGAAGAAGCATTGTTGCTGCTGACTATAGACATGTAAGGTCACGTTTTTTGCATGTTTTTTGCACGTTTTCAGATGTTAAATTAGTGAACACTACACTTTGGGCATGATTTGGCCGTTTTTTTTTTAAGTTAAAAAAATGCAATTAAAAATATATCCGGATATATTTTTAAATCTTTTGTTTTAACAAGCTCAAAACTGAACTGGCTTCAGCAACTTAAAAATCAAACATTTTTACCTGTATGGGACTCCATTCTACTGAATGTTAAGCCACCCACATTTAGGCCTATTAGTGGCAGTTGATCACTTAAAATCAAGCTGCTCTCAACTGCAGACATCACTATAGTCTGTTCCACATTATGTTTGCAGGAAACAGACTGTATGACTGCGCGTTTCCTTGCACTGCGACTCCAAAAACACTTAAATATCCCACTCGTAGACTCTTACGGTACCTGTACCGAGTGTCCAAGTCTGTTATCCACAATTTTTTTGCACTCGTAGTGCAACGGAACGTGGCGTCGTACAGTCAGTTTTCTGCAAACATAATGTGGAACAGACTATAGAGCAGTGACATTTGCCGCCATATTGGCACCAGTATGGGTTTTGGAGGGCATAACTACAAGGTGCACTACATAAAAATGGAGGGAAAAAC
>JAHWFP010112626.1:9721-30138 GCA_023313725.1 Lithobius niger
AGCTTCACAAAGGTCCATCCGAAAAATTAGAACGTGAAGCTGAGCAATCATTAGGAGAAACTGGAAAGTTATCTTGACCTGAATCTGCACCTGAAAATAAAATAATTCGTACACAATAATTCGTTCGCATCACATGACCCACAAACCAGAAGTGACGTCATAATCCAAGATGCGGACCAGAAATGACGTCACAAATAGGAATTGGCGTCACAAATCGGAAAAAAATCAAAACACATCAGAAGTGACGTTTTAGCCATTTGTTGCCATGACGTCGCCTTGGGAGAACTGTAAATTGTGGACGTTCTTTAAGACGACTTTATGACAAAAAATATTCTTTTACACTCCAAGTGCTCTACTATATAACGTCCAGGTGAACTATTCTTCATCGTTTTGTATGTGTGAGCTTTTCTAAACGTCTTAAAAAACCAAGGATGTTTCGATGCATCAACAAATTTCTGATAAACATACACAAAATAAGCTCGCTAATGACAGAATGACGTGATTCAACATGGCATCCATTTTTGCATGATATTGTATTGTAGGCCTAAATCTTTCTTCCGGTTTCATTTTTATCAGGTAGGTGGAGGTTTGTAATTAACATTTTTATCAACATCATGCAAAAATGGGTGCCATGTTGAATCACGTCATTCTGTCATTAGCACCAATACGTGACAATAGCTTATTTTGTGTATGTTTATCAGAAGTTCGTTGATGCATCGAAACATCCTTGGTTTTTTAAAATGTTTGTATTGTTGTTTTTACTGTTTAATTCAATACTACTGACTTTTAACGTTATGTGTATTTCCAAAAAACAACTGAGGAGTACAGATTCACAGACGACCATACTTTTAAAAATCAATGTTGTATTAGCCTATTTTGTGTTAGTTCTCAGTTTCGTTTCATGAATATATTTTTATTAAAACAAAAACAAGCGCCATGTTGAATGACGTTACTGAGACCACACTGACTCAAGATTGGATCTCACAACTGTTTTTTTTTACACATGTAGCTTAAACTTCCACATCCCACCCCTTATTTTTATGGTGCAACACATTACACATTTATTAAATCTTTCAAACATTATAAAATGTCCAGCAGGGTTGCTAGTCGGTCTTAAAAGCATACTACATTAATAAACATGCGTGTTTTTGTGACTTTCTTTTTTATTTACTGCTACCTTCATTTTATTTACATAATTTCGACACGCCTACATAGTACCGTTTGTGATGGTTGTGTAATAAGCATTCAAAACTTGTACACCAATAAAAGTCACTTGGCCCGCCATCCGCCTGCCTCTGCTTCTTACGTTTTGTACCACGCTGCCACTTCTTCCTCTTCTAACCGGTACGCGATCTACAACTGGTGCAAGTTCTGTAGCTAATACTAAGAGTACTTTTTTTCTTCTATTGCACACTCAGCGAGACATCATGGGGTTTTCAAGACAATTTTTTTACTGTGTTTTTACTGTGTAATTCAGTACTTAAATGTTGTTCGTATTTCGCAACAGAAAACTGAAACAGTCTGTTTTGGCTTGAATGGTATCTGACTCTGGAACAAAAAATTCCTCCTCTCCCCTTCCCCTTCACTTCTGTATTAGTTTTAAGTACAGAAAACATATGTAGTAATTTTAAACTTTAAATAACACGAATAAAACGTAAATTAAAAGTGACTAACCCAGATGCGCATAATCGTGTGTCGTGTGGTGAAAACTGGTATGAAAATAACATATTTCCTCTATCAATACATCGAAGAAGACATTTTGTAGGTCGAAGAAAAAATAGCAACAAATCGTGATCGACCGAACCATATACATTAGCAAAAACCTAGAGGCTCAACCCGAATACTACATCACGCAAACCACACCCTCCAGGAAGGACGGCCTAGAAGTTTCAACACAATTCGAACAGTATAAAAAGGCTCAGATGTAGTGAAAGTTGTCACAATCAAATTTTCAATAAGAAAGTGAGAAACTTTCCTACATTTTTTCAGGATAAAAACCAGAAAATATGTGACGTGAACCTACTTTAGGCGTGTTGTGAATTATTACCGACTCTCCATTACCGACTGATTTTCGAAGAGGAGAAAGTCATAACGTCAATTTTTTTGCTAGCCCAAAATATTGACAATACGACTTTTCTGAATCGAAGTCAGGACCCCACTGAAATTGATGGAGAATTCAGATTTGTAACAAATTGGGGCTAGACTTTTTGTTACAACGAAAAATACACGATCGGTGAACGTGGCTTTAAAAAGGAAAAAAAAACTCGCTTTGATCGCGGCTTTGCACCCAACCTTGTCACAGTACTAAGAAAAAAACTTTCCGTTCTAGGATTTTTCCTTAGTTATGCTTTCCTAAAGTAAAGTCTTACAGTCGTAGATGATACTTGAAGAGATTAAGATCGGCGTCGGAAATCCCCTATGCTACGTTATGCTCGCTCAGCTTCACAAAGGTCCATCCCAAAAATTCAAACGTGAAGCTGAGCGATCACTAGGAGAAACTGGAAAGTTGCCTTGACCTGAATTTGCACCTGAAAATAAAATAATTCGTACACAACATCAATCATGCTAGTATCTATAATAAAGAAATTTCGATTGTAGGACGTGACTGAAACAACACGAGCATGGGTTTTAGTGTTAGACCTTAACACAAAAGCTCAATACTGCTACACCACTATTTTAAGTATTATTATCAAAATAGCTATGAATCAGTTCACACTGTTAGCGTATAACTACAAGTTAGTACAATACAACACATCAGTACATTCTGTGAGCCTAAAAAATACCCATTATAAAACGATTGCTACATAAGGCTTAAATGCCATAATGTGATTCATCAAACTAAAATTGCACGGAATGTAAAATAATCTATCTGACTGATGGATGGTATCCTTGACTTTACCATGGTTTGCACACTTCTAACCTTCTAACCTAACCTGATACGGATCCGTTACACCATTCAGACATTCGTTTGTATATTTTAGAGTGTGTTCATTCATAATTATCTTTTTATGGGATAAAGTACTGACTTGTGTAACAACTAGAGAGGTATTAACACACGCATCACTTGCAACATTTTTCCACGCCCATAAACAAACTGAATTAACTTACTGCAGAACTGTACCCCCTTATCAGTCAGTGGCCTTATAAAGCATATTTCCATGTATTTAAATGACATAGCTCTGAGACTCATTGTGTACACACACCATACTATGTTTAGAGTTTGCGTCAGTACGACAGCAGAAAATGGTCCCTTCCAAATGTTTTTTACTTTCTCAACTAAATTATCAGGATGTGAGTTGCGAGTTTAATCGCCTTTGGCTAGACCATATCACTTCCTGTAAAAAAATTGGGATTAATTTTGCTCACAACTCTGGGTGAGGTCAGAGACATTTCAAGCTTCTCTAGGGCATAAAGGTATTAATAAATGTCCATGTCAGACACATTGTCACATTGCTTGTTTATCGTTAACATTCGAGATTTATAAGATAGTATTCCCTCAGCAAAGTAAACTTCATACTACCCAATAAACATTTCCAACGTAGTTTCGGTTCCTTGTTAAGTCGTTTTTATAAAGTAAGGAAAATGTAATATTCATATAAAAAGTCCTCACATCGTCTTCTAACGGTTGTTGTAAGAGATCTTCAATTTTTGCAGTGTGATCAGAATTTTGGTTGATTCCACATAAGAGGCTAAGTGCAATGTCATCACAGATGAAAGTGTAAAAGGTACATTCCTACTGTGGGTAGAGAGGTCTTACTAGGCTGCTACCCCGGATAAACCAATTATTCTACCACATGAGAAGAGAACTAATGATGGTTCCAATCGTGAACATCATTTTGGTAGAAAGATATTTCTACTGTTGTTACTGTTGTAAATGCGGGTTAAAAAGTTTGAAGAGTTGATAGAGACAGAACCCGACAGTACCTGATAGGTGAGGATAAGATCACCCCTGTCAAACCTGTTTCGAATTGAAGGAATATTGAGCTGTTTGAGTCGTTCATTGTACGGTAGGTGACGAATAGGTGAACACCCCTTCGTCAGCATACGTTGACAGTTTTCAAGTTTATCAAAGTATGCAGCGTAAAAAGGTCTAATTTGTGACCAGTAATAAAGAACGGGTCTCACAAAAGTCTTCTACAACAAGGTAAATGAAAACTTTCTTAAAACATAATGAGACATTCGGAAAGCTTTACGAGCAGCCGCGCCTAGATGTCAAACTTGAGTTTGTTTTCAATAATAACACTAAGGTCACGGTGAGAATAACTGGCTGAAAGTGGCCCATCAGAAATGAAAAAAACTGAGTGTAGATTATTGATCCCAAAGTGTAAAATGGAGCATATTGCCGGGTTAAGTGAAAGAAAGTTATCCTTGGTCCAGGACTGAACGTACTCGAGGAATACTTGCAGAGATTTGTCAAAAGTGGGACCAAGTAGTTTGAAGTCATGAACATAACTAATATTGTTAGCACCGAGTTTGTTTGAAAGATACGACACAAAAAAATATTAAAAATTAAAGGGCTAATCACAGACCTCCTTGGAACACCACTGTGTACAAACTTCAAGACAGACACGTAGGAGTCCCTAAGAATGGCACGCTGTCCAAGTAACTGTGGGTTTAGGAATCCCAAAGGAAAATAGTTTGTTAATGAGAGTGCAATATTGAACAGTCAAAAGCTTTACAGAAATCTAAAAAAAATAAGATCGCAAGAAATTACCTTATCAACGAGCATAATTGGTAGGTTATCGTAAGTATAAAGAAGGTTGGTGAGACATGACCATCCAGGTATCCCTCCCGCAAGGTTCCACTCTACCAGCAAGGTACTTGCAGGAGTTCCGGCAGCTGTGTTGTCAGTACGCCGGATATCAGCGGCTGTTCACTGATAGGTCGTAGTCAGATATATGCGTGGCGTGTGCTTGCGTATGTAAGGGAGTAACTGTTTCCCATCACCTTCCATCAGGCTATTCTGTGTTTTCTGCAAAGCTTCTGGCTCTCGGTCTGGTGGTGGGATGGATCCTTGACCTTCAAGGCATGCATTTCATCATCTTTAGTGATTCCATGAGTGCCCTAGATTCCTTGGCGAAATACAACCCTCGGAACCCCTTGACACAACGCGTCGCACTTTCCTGCTTGCCTGGCCAGCAGAAGACCGCGGTTTCTAGTTGCTATGAAAACGTCAATTACCCTTTTTAGCATTCTCTTCTCCTAAGTTTTGATTAGAGAACAATCGAAGATTTCTTTCCGGGCCACTACCCTCCATGCAGGTATCTGCGCAGCCTCCTTCATATAAAAGCCTGAGCGGAGTGATCCGTCTCATCTTTTCTTCTCTTACCGCCACTCGACTTGGACGTCCTGTTTTACTCCATCGATCCCGATCCTTCGGTTCTGATCTGATACCTCGCACTAAAGGAACACCTCGAGAACGAATGGTTCCCCCGATCCTGTGTCTACAGCTCCGATCCTCGAGTCTCTCGATCCAGGAGCCAGCATTGTGCTTCTCGATCCCATCGACAGTCCGGTTCGATCCACACCACTGATGCACTTTTCTGTCGCACCGGTCCAACCGTGCAATACAGCTGCTACTTCACCGATCCCCTGTGGACAAGTCGTCTGGGAACGGGAATCCGGGTCTCTTTCCCAAGAAGTATTAATAGTAAAAAATATTTACTCTCAACTCAAGCTTCAAGCAAAGGCACGCAAACGGGCAGCCAGAGCGGTGATGTCGCCTTCCTTACAACCTTTGGACCTCTCTTCCCGATCCTCTCAGCGATCCATGCTCTCACGAGATCAAGTACACTCTTTGATGGATTCGGCATTAAAGACCTCTTCTGATCCTCTGCCTCCATCCGCCTTCACCAGTTCTTGGGTCGCCTCAGCTTCCAAAAGACTGCTTCGGTGAACAGGCTCCTTACTCCTCTCAGGAACCCAGTTCGGTTCCTATCCCGATTCTACCGATCCCTCAACCAGCACCGCCATTGGATTATCATTCATCCGATAATGACGAGGATCGATCCTCTCACCGCTCTGACAACTATGACAACCATGGTCCGGGGTTCCCGGGCAAACCCGATCCCGCGGACAGTCCTCTTCCGGACCTCCTGAAAACAGTAGAAGCCATCCTGTTTTCTCTACAAGCCTGCTCCTGACGCCCCTCGATCCATCAAGAAACGGGGCCTTTCTACGGGTCTAGGCTTTGAACTTCGAGACCAACCACTATATCAGCCACCACTCTTAGGCCAATCAAGTACATCACTAACTACGCTCCCCCGCACCGGTGGCCTGCTTCTTGGCAACGTTTTCCCTTTGGAAGTAGACATCGATATACCACCGCCTCGGCCCAGCAAAGAAGCATCTTTCTTCCGATCCCTAGGAGAGGGCACCACGAACCCTCGCAATTTCGATACCTACCCCCAATCGGAATTTTTGTCTGCTGAGACGAAAATGAATTTTGGTTCTTCACTGTTCCTCCCAAGACGTGCTTCGGTCCCAGTGTTTGTGCTCCGTGACATCGATCGTCTTATGCGGCTCGGCTTACGAGCTGCTTCTCAGGCTGATGTCTGAATACTCCTGCAAATACTCTGTGCGAATATCTGAACATGGATCCTCCGCTTGGGGATACTAAACAATTGGCATTTCTCATCAACCAAGTCTTCCGTAAGGCATGCTTTGCAACGTACCACTTCATGAACTGGTTCACCAGGGCCTTGTTCAATACTACGACCCTCTTGCGGGAAATCTCTCTCAACACTTCACCTAATCTTCACGACTCCACTCGATCCACGCTTCGCAATCGTCCGATCCATGAGACCGATACCCTGTTCCATGGCCTCATTCCAAAGCTTGCACCTCATCTTGACGTCTCCCGCAAGCCTCGGCCCTTTCGTTCCTGCTGTGGGAAGCGATTACGCTCCCCCAAAGATTCGCAAGTCAGGATCATGAAAGACGATACCCCCTGTTCGAAGCACCCCCATCCTCACCCAGCTATTCTCCCCATGTCCGCTTCTCCATTCCAATCCTTTACTCAACCTCGAGGACGTCGTCGATCCCATGCCAAGCCATCCACATTAGGCAAACTCAGACGGTATGCTTCACCCAGTCCATGGAATCACGGCCGCTCCAAATATTGATATTCCGCCCTTCCCACAACCCGTGGGAGGACGTTTACGATTCTTTGCAAAAAATTGGGCATCGATAACCACCTATCCAGCGGTTCTTTTTATCATAAATGAAGGATTTCTACCCAGATTCCGATATTTTCCGCCAACAGGACCACCTCCATGCGACACCGAGTCACCATCATCTGCCAACCTATCCTCCGAGCTTCAGACGCTTCTCTCCAAGTAAGCAGTACATATCGTTCGTGCACCGATCTCCCCAGGGTTCTGCAGCAGTATTTTTCTTTGTCCCAAAAAGATGGTAACCTCCCATCAACCTCAAACCACTGAATCAGTACATCGACAATCCGCACTTTCAGATGGAAACGACGGAATCGATCTGCGCCTCGCTACGCCCCAACGACTGGACGATCTCTCCCGACCTTGCCGACGCCTACCTTCATGTTCCTCTACACCGATCCATTCACCTCCATCAGCACGGCATTCAAATCCATGCCTTTCTCGACGACTGGTTACTACCACACCAGGATAATGCCACCCTTCTCCACAATCTCTACACCGTCACGTCTCTTTGACTATCCCGGGTATGGGCAATAAACCTTGGAAAATCACGTCTATCCCCCAGCAGAACGTTCACATTTTTAGGCGTATTCTTTGATCTCCTCCAGGGATCAGTCCTACCATCTGTGGATCGCATCACCAGGTTCCTGCACAGTTCCCACAATTTTCTTCATCACCCTCATTACACGCTTCGCGAACTCGACTCCATAATAGGTTCCGTCGACTCGTTTGCCATCCTGGTTCCTTACAGCCGATGGATGGCTCGACCACTTCATTACTTCCAAGCCGTGGAATGGGAGAACCCGACAATCGGTATCACGCTACCTCCTCGATCCCTCAGTCCTCACTTCTCATTCTCAACCCTCTCCTGGTGGATGGACATCGACAACCTCACGGCTTCGGTTCCCTTACACGAACCATCCCCAGACCTCCACCTATTCACCGGCACCTCCAGTCATGGATGGGCTGTGCACATAGACAGTCTGACAGCTTCCGGGACATGGGGATCAGCTAATCCCGACCACATCAACATACTGGAGCTATGAGCCGTGCTATACGGCCTACTTCACTTTCAAGACCTGGTATCAACGAAAACCGTCCAGATTAACATCGACAACACGACAGCAGTTGCTTACCTTCGCCGTGGGGGCGGAACACATTCCTGATTCCTCCACGAGCTGACAATCGAGATATTCCCCCTCTGTATATCCCTTCGGACTCACTTCCTCCCTTTACATATACCAGGGAACCGCGACATCATAGCCGATGCCCTGTCTTGACGAGCACTACCAACAGGGAATGAATGGACTCTTCACTCCTTAATCTGCGAAGCCTTATTCACACTCTGGGGACGACCTACCCTTGACCTGTTCGCCACGAGGTGAAATGCCAGACTTCCCCGATCCACGAGCAGGGGCCATCGATGCTCTCACGATGGATTGGACTCATCTTTTCGCATACCTGTTCCCGCCGCCGAAGCTTCTACCATTGGTCTTATGGAAAATCAACAGTTCCTCAGGCAGGTTCCTTCTTGTTGCCCCGGATTGGCCAACCACAGCCTGGTTCCCGATCTCCTCATCGATTGCCCTCGATCCCTGCCATTAGGTCAGGACCAACTAACCAGTACCACGGGAAACTTCAACGTTGTCGACCGTAATCCCTGCGACTTCACGGGTGGCTACTATCGTCCGACTCCTTGAAGAGACAGGATCGAGTTTCTCCAATCCAGGCCAACCACATTACCTATAGAGTGGTACGATCCTCTACATCCAAGATCTACGACAGCCACCGGCAAAGATGGTTTCGTTTGTGTTCTACACAACAAGGTAATCGTATCGGTCCCTCTGTTCCCGACTTTCTCCGCTTCCTAGACTTTCTTTTTGATGATGGCCTCCGAGGATTCACAATTCTGGTATACCAATCTGTCCTTAAAGCAGTCTTCAAGGTGGCGGGGTGTTTTTATCTCATCGATGATTTTCGTATTACTTCTATGATCCGATCCTTCATGATCGATCGACCACGGACTCGCAAGACCTTCCCCGATTGGGATCTTTCGATCATCCTTACCGCACTCCTGCAGGCTCCATATGAGGCCCTTTCCACTTGCTCCCCGAGTCACCTCACCCGAAAAACAGTGTGCCTCATCGACATGCCAGCCTGTCTTCGGTGCAGTGAACTGGCCACTGCTTCCGATTGTTTCTTTTTAGACAACTATTCCGGTGTCATCCTCCCTCCAAGAGCCTCCGCCCGAGCTAAGACTCAGAAACCTTCGGAACGATCCAATCCTTTTATCATCCCTGCGCTCTCAAACATTCTAGGCGAAGACCAAGAACGAGCCCTATGTCCCGTCAAATCACTATGCTTCTACCTCAAGGCATCCAAACCGATCTGGCAAGGTTGTTCTCAGCTTTTTATCCCCTTCATGGCAAAGACTGGTGAAACATCTCCTAGAATGATAACTACCTGGAATAAAACCGTCATCGTTCAAGCATACAACGCTCTTGACATCAGCTGTGCAGAACAAGGCATTCGGGTGGTTACACATGAACTCCGAGCCATCTCTACATCTTGGCCTCTCCACAGCAACATTCCGGTCTCTGAAATCATGGAATCCTTCCTGGCGTCACCCATCCATCTTTTCATCCGCTACTTGCGTGACATATGTCTCATCACGCCGACGGACTCTACTGTGCGGGGCCATTTATTGCCGCCCGGCGCATGGTATAACCCCCCCTGCAGACTTACATCAAATTTATTTGTGGGGTCCGGTCGCTACTTTGACAAGGTCTGTGGAATGCTAAAAAATTAAGGTAATTATATTTTCATAGCAACTAGAAACCCCAAAATACCAGTATGACCTGGTTAATTTTGGTTTCTATTGCTTTTATGAAAATATACATTACCTTCTTCCCACCCTCCTCCCCTCTTGTCGCCATCTGGCCACAGTGAGGTAGAAAAGATGAGACGGATCACTCCGCTCAGGCTTTTGTATGAAGGAGGCTACGCAGGTACCTGCGTGGAGGTAGCGGCCGGGAAAGAAATCTTCGATTGTTCTCTAATCAAAACAGCATTAGGGGAAGACAATGCTAAAAAAAAGGTAATGTAACCAAAATTAACCAGGTCATACTGGTATTTTGTTTTTTTTTTGCTGGACCTCGGGTCATGTTGGGATAGCTGGGAATGAGCACCCTGATTCTGCAGCAAAAGGGGCCCTTTCTATTCCTCTCGAAAGGTATCTCAACCTTGTTCCCTCAGACACCCTTCGAACTCTACATCTGAGGTTGCACGCTTTTTGGCAAACCTTATGGGACATACAGGACGGCAATAAATTGCGGGCTATTAAAGGCGCTGTCGAGGAATGACACTCGAGGTGTCGCCACAGTCGCCGTGAACAGGAGGTGTTGGCCGTTTGCGCATTGGTCACACCCGACTTACTCACTGTTTCCTTTTGAGGGGAGCTGACCCTCCTGAATGTTATTGGTGTTGACGGCTACTTACGGCCCGGCACTTCCTTGTTGATTGTCACCATTTTGATGGTGTTCGTCATCGTTTCCATCTTCCGCAGGACATTGCGCATCAATAGTTGATAAGTGTGTCCTCCTGTCTGGTGTTTTTCAATTTTTGAGGGAGGTATAGATCTATGATGAGATCTAGATTAGGGTTTGTTTAATATCTCTGTAATGTGTGGTGCAGTGGTAACCCAGACCACTGCACTGTGACTGAGGTTGGCCCTAATGACCTAGCTGTCGATGCGCCATTAAGCCTCAATCCCCCCCCCCATCCAGGTAGGAGGCCATGTTGCGATTTGTGAATAAAGCCGAGTTCACCACACTGAACGATTAATTGGTTGTACATAAAACGTTCTAGAAATTTGGAAGCAACAGACAGCAGGCTACCAGGTCTGTAATTCTTAACCTCTAACTGAGATCCACTTTAGAAGATAGGCATGACATGAGCATCTTTCCAATGCATCTACGAACTGAAGTAGAGAAGTCAATAAAAAGTTAAAACCAGGGAATAGCACAATTTTTTTTAGGAAAAAAAGCAGGGAGCTCGTCTGGGCCGCTAGTGATGTCCTCTTTAAGATTAAACAGTGACTGTTCAACCTCAGTCTGTGAGAAATCAACAATTCCCGGAAAAGATCGGATATCAGAAGTCTCAATTGAGGTTTTACAGGTAGTGGTGAACTGATTGTTGAATTTATTGACAATCTCAAGGTCATAAAAAGTAGTTGAACCGTCACTGTTTTTAAGGCACGTAGCTGGTTGGGAATTCTTGCCTTTGTTAAGGTAAGAATTGAGAATTTCAGGCTGGTGCTTCGCTCAATGGATCATTTTTTTTTCACAACTAGTTTCTAGTTGCCGTGAAAATATACATTACCTTTTTTAAAGCATTCTCATTCTCATAATGCTATTTGATCTAGAGAAATTAAATCGAAGATATCCTTCCGCGTCGCTACCCACTGCGCAGGTATCTGCGCAGCCTCCTCGTTTATAAGTCGAAATGGAGCGGCATTGCTCACCTTTTCTTCTCTATGACGCATGCTGTTTACATCGCTCCGTAGTCGATCCTCGATCCTCGATCCTACGTTCCCGATACTGTTTGAACTCTCGATTCCGCCTTTACTTTGTGGCATGGCTACTACATCCCTGATCCCATGTAGCCGGCCCGTGCCGGCTAGTAATCTTCGCTCCCTTAGTGAAGGACTCTCTCGTACGTATGAGCGTTATGATCACTTACAATCGCTCTGCTATCAGCCCTCGATCCTTGATCTTTGATCCTCGATCCTCGCACTACCACCATGCCGTGGAACAAAAGTACCCCAAGAAGGGTTCCTCTGTCCGCCCTCACCGATCCGCATCTCCGGTTCCCCCGGATATGCCTGTTGCGGGGAATGTGGAAGTCTTTGAATTAACTACGGATCAGGATTCTTGGAGCCTCAGCTGCTATTGCTGAATCCCTTTCAGTCAGTGTCTTCGATTCCACCTTCGCCTTACGGCACAGCGTGCCAAAGTGGTGGAACTCGTACCCTGGGTTCATTTAAACCTAACCTTGAGGGAACTACATCTAGAGTGAAGACTTGAGAGTCAGGTGTTGGAACAAACAGGCAGCCAGGATAACGGGCCTTGGTTGCTACCTTTATAACTTTAGTAACAACCATAATGTACTCTGGTTACCCAGAGCGCAACTACATTAATATGCACAGATATAATAGTGGTGTCCCTAAGGACCAATAGGTAGTACTAACATACTGCTGGCAAAAGCCAGCATAGATACCTGTGCCTGGGTATACACCCAGGCACCACACTCACCCCCAACAAAATAAGGTGAGAGCAAGGATACGCAAATTTAACATTTTGAATACCTTACCAATGCAACATACTAAACTTATGGTTTCAATTTGCTTTCAAGCTGAATGTCCCTATTTATAGTTATAAATAAAACATGCAAACATGCAACACAAATCCCTACCTTCATAAGGGCACAATATAAAATAGATCTCTATATAAATATATTCCTTTCTATCTACACCTCTTCCCCCCCAAAAAAAATTTATATGAAAATTACCAAAATCAGTAAGTTTTCCTTTTTTTCTTTTTAAAGACAAAACAAGAGAACGAGAAAAACATGCAGTAAACCATAACAACTCAAGCAAAATCAATGCAACCCAAAATAAAATAAAAATTGGTCATACTCCTCCTCCAACACCTAGCTTAACCCACAAAATTAGAAGCTACAAAGTCGTCTTCTTAGATGTTACTTCCAAGGAAGAACAAGCTAATTAGCTGGCGGAAAGTGTGCACAACCAAGTTGCTCCCCAAATTCCCGGACAGACTAACAAAATAGGCATCTTCCCTCGAAGAAAAAAAATAGCACTGTGGGCAGTCGAAGTGAATAGTGGCGCAACAGCACACAAGTTTGCCAGATGAAATCAACACAAAATTGCTCACGTTTCCGAACACTCGAAAAGTTACATACGGGATAAAATGACAACGGATTGTAACTCCTCGAATTTCCAAACACGCTGGTACTGAAACTCGCGTAGCTTCCGTAATGACTCAAAACATGACTCAAAACGATGCGAAACTCGTAGCATTCCGGAGATCACCCGGCTTCTCAAGCATTTGCATGGAAACAACGATGACTTGTGTCTTCGCCCCTCCCCTTCTCGGGATAACGTGAGTTTTTAACACTTTCAATCATGCTGGTTTTGGACCATTTTGTGCTTGCACTTGTGCGGAATTGACACACGCATAAATTATCGTGTTTTCAGCGAAGTTTGACAGTACGCTTTCAGCTGTTAACAGTAATTGCCGTAGTTGACAGTAGCGGATTCAGGTGGGTGCGCCTGGTGCGACCCACCCCCCTTCGGTGGTAAAGAAATAAAAAAAAAGGCAATTCTCGGGGGGAAAAAATGGTTATCACGTTTCTGTGTTGACCAAATGGTTTGTTTACTTGCCCATGAACGATAAAAAGGAAAAAAAATGTAATAAATGAAAGGGTGTTCAACTTAGCCCTAAAGGGGTCACAGTAGATGAGTGAAAGAAGCCCCACACGGAAGTAGACAAGAAAGGGAGCGTTCACGCATTACTTAACACAGTTTTTTAAAAAACGTAAACTCCCTCCTCCCCGTCCCTGTTTGTAACATAAGACATTTTCGCAAGCCTTCCTCCCCCCCCCCCCCCACGAAGCACGTATAGAATTTGTGTACGCCCCCAAAGGAAAGGATTAAGACATGCTTCAGACATGCTACTGTCCTTGCAGTCCAAATCTTTTCATCTGGTTAGGAAAATTCAAACCAAGGCCCACCCAAGCTACCAAAAGTTGCCAACTTGAAGCGTAAGAAAACCACGCGGAAGTCGAATATATTTAGTTATTTTGCACCACCTGAGAAGCGCGTTTGTAGCGAAAGAAGTTTTTGTTGGCGGAGCGAGCGAGCGAAGCGTAGCTTATAACGGACACCAAATTGCAAAATATTGGTTGGTTGGTTGGTTGGTCCGTTGGTTGCACACTTTTAGTCTGGGTGGAAACCAAACGAAAGATCGGATTGGAATGAAATTTGGTACAACGCTTGATACCCTAAACAGTATTGATGAGCCATTATTTGATGTAAATCGAACAATTATTATGGGAGAAATAACAAATTTTCGAATTTATTTCGAACACTCACCATTGTAAATTTGGAATCATGAATAGTTAAGGAATTCCGACGACGCATAAAACTTGCTGGTGGTAGTCAAGTGAACTTACAAAAACACGGAAAATTAAACTTTCGTTTCTTCGTACTAGCTGATAACCTTTTTCGACGTAATTCAATGAAATAATAACATTTGGCCCTTGCATTCAACCACTACAGGACGAAACGCAAACATAAAAAACAAAAGGATTCCGGTACGATGCACTTAGCATCATTTGAAAAAACGAATGCTTGGAGGGATTACCTTCAACGAAACTTTATTTGCACTAGCGATGGGAATCCCGAATATGAAATCGAAATCGTCGTATCACGGCGAATCAGTACATATAAAACGAACTATACAGCGGACGACGTATTTAAACACAGCACGAAACTACAATAATGTCTGCATCTAATAGTTTTTTTTAATATCCCTCGTTGGACTCGAACCATGGTTCATTAATGAATAGGCTTAACCTCAAATGCAGCTGCTACTTACGACATAAAAATGACAACTAAATATTAGGCCTAAAAGCTACAAATTAGGCCTAAAGGCTAAAGTAGAGCTAACACTATTTGACCTACAATATTGTGATCGTTACTGATGGATTATAATGTGGTTTTAAAATCGCTGTCGCCGTGCGTGATACAGGTATGCGAATCAATATTTTCGTTGGAGGCATTGTCAGGACTACTGTAAGACCAGCGGCAGCATTGCCAACCTGCAAGGGCGTAGCGAAGCCTTAGTAAGTAGGGGGGGCGCAGGCCAAAAAAACCCGGCTATGACCCAAGATTTGCCGACTTATACCCCAAATTTTTTTTAGAAACTTTATTCAATGTAGTGGCCAAACTAGCTCGGATCCCGCACGGAGTAAACTGGAATATAAACGCTGTCCGGTATTTCTCTCTGTAGGTATAATTTCATCAGGGACGCAGAGGTTTCGTTTGGGCAAAATGCTAATGAACGAATCGTTATAATCGACGTGAATTTGTTAGTAATGGAAGAACAGGACTAATTTCATCCAAACTACAGATGAACAAGGGCACCCGCAGAAGAGCAAAAAAGCCGGGGGGTGGGGCTCTCCTCACATTTGGAAGACCTTTTTCGTTTTTTTAATTGTTTTTGGGACGTGTTTTCTTTGCCTAATCAGTGTTACAGATCCTCGAAGAGCATTTGAAAAGCCTTTGTTTATAGGTTTTTGCTTTTGTTTTTATGGATTTTTTCATAATCAAGACATACGCTAATGTGTCGCCCATCAAAATGATGAACGATAACACCTATTCAGATAAAATATATATGAGCATGGCACCGCTAGACACGTTGTGTCTTTACAGCTGAGGTACTTTGGCTGTTTTCAGGCTTTTTAGGATAAATAACAATGCGACAGAAAAGGCTGAAACTTCTTTAATCGGGAGACTTTGGTCTCCTGACAACATAAAATTCACTGTTAGTGACACAGCTTAACGTTTTTCTTGTTGAAAAAACTACGTGCGTAACGTTGATATTTGCCTAATTACTAACTACTAGTAACGCTTTTTTTGTATCATGAAAATAAATTTTTTCATGCGGTGAATAAAGCTGGATCTTAGCTCATTTTACAGGTATTGCAACGGAAATGTGCCCTTTTCATAAGGCCTCTTCTAATTGATCAACTGGGGGTTAGGGACCTCTAAACGACCAAATTGATTGTTTTACATTGTTTTAAACAGTGTTATTATGCAACAATGCCAAACTGAACATTAAATAAATCCGTGCGTCTGCAGTACTAATAAGAAATGATAATCTACCCCAAAACAAAACTTATTAAGGATTCCCGCCAAGCTTTTCCGCCGTGGGAAGTCGTGATATCAAACGCCAAGCTCTTTCGCCAAGCTAATCCCACCGAGTAATAGTTCGGAGGTTAAATGAAATATCTGAAAATTGCTTTATGCGCAATTTTCATTTATTTCATTTAACGTTTGAAGTATTAGTCGGTGGGGTTAGCTTGGCGAAAGAGCTTGGCATTTGATATCACGACTTCCCACGGCGGAAAAGCTTGGCGGGAATCCTTAACAAGTTTTGTTTTGGGGTAGATATCAGATTTCTTTGGTCCAAATTGATGAAATCCAATTTTTTTTGTTAGAAATTATAACGTGGAAACACCAATCTAGTTTTCTGGTCCATTTCCTTTTTTTTTTTGGCTTTCGTTACACCTTGACCACAGCAGTCACCTTTTTTCATATGATCAGTATTTCTTAGTATTGCAATATCTCCTTACAAATGCACAGAATTATTTAATGTTCAGTTCGGCATTGTTGCATAAAAACAATGTAAAACAACCAATTTGGTCGTTTGGGGCTCCATAACCCCTGAACCACTTGACCAATCAGAAGAAGCTATATGAAAAGCGTTGGAAACCATCTCCAACTTACTAGTGCTAAACGAAGCCTTGGTTATGGAAAGCAAGCGTGACAAATTATTGTCTAAAGTATACCGTTACGTTAATCGCGGCTGGCCTGAAGTGTGTGATAACCCGGACATGTTGCCGTACTTCACACACCGCAATGAAATCTTGATTGAAAGTGACACTCTTTTTTTGGGGATTTAGAATCGTCGTGGCGACAGCTTTGAGACGTCAAATTTTGAAAGATTTGCACAGCTCACACCTTGGTATTGTAAAATTAAACAGCGTGGCTAGGTCTAAGGTGTGGTGGCCTTCTATTGATGCAGATATTGAAACCAAAGTTAAATTCTGTTTTAATTGTTAAAAAGGATACTCAATCTGCAGGACTCAAGGATACCTGTGAGTATCCACAAAAGTCAAATTCCAGATATCACGCTGATTTCTTAGGACCGTTGAATAATTTCATGTTCCTAATCCTAGTGGATGCACACAGTAAAATTCCGTTCGTGCATAAAATGAAAACTACTACTTCAGCTAAACTTATTAATATTCTGAATAACCAAATTGCTAAATACGGGCTGTTGGATTCTTTAGTTAACGACAACGGACCTCAGTGGACCTCTAAAGAGTTTAAATCATGGTTAACGGTTAACGGAATCCAACACCTGTCGGGCCCGGCTTTTGTGCTGTGGGTCAACGGATTAACCTAAATTTATGTCCGGAATTTTAAACGTGTCTATAAAGCTGCTCAGCGGTACGGATCCTCAATCCAGGAAAGTATAAATTCATACTTATTATCGTCACGAATCACGATAAGTTCTACCACCCAAGCTACACCTGGTAAATTATTCTTCAACCGTGAATTAAAATCCAGATTGGATTTGCTTTATCCTGAGCCTGTGTCCGTTGGAAAAAGAAATCAACAAAAACAGATTAAAAGCACCCAACATCGTGCCTCTGTTAACTATCAAGTTAGCGATAAAATATGGTATCGTGACTATAGAAAAACTAACCCTAAGCTATGGTCGAGAGGGTCTATCAAGAATAAACTGTCACATTTGATCTATAGTGTACTTACAGAACAACTTGTAGAAATGTGTAAACATCGCGACCATTTGCGCCCAAGAATCGATTCCGTAGATGCCGTAGAATTGTCTCCAAACGCACAAAATCCGGCGAAAAAATCTGTCAATTCTGGCATGAATATTAAAGGCGTTAATTAGGAAGAACCTTTAGTTTCGAAGAAACTTTATTCTGTTGGGACATCACGTCATATCAGGTGATTCGCGAGCATTCAAATTGTCGGTGGCAGTCCGTGGGCCAATCACGGCGTTCCACTGTTGCCAGGCAGGGGTTAACACCAATCAAAAGCACCTCACCTGACAATTTGCAAGTTGCAACACCAGGTGTCAGCACAATTCAGTCGAAGTCACCCCACACACAGCCAGTGGGCGAGTCCGATGACGTCACTGTTCCCAGTGATCAGGCCACGTCGAGAAACTTCAGCACCTTCCAGCGAGATATTGGAGCGACAGGTGGCCTGGAGCCTCCTTTATTTACAAAGCCGTCTCCTGCTAAACCATCGGTGCCCGCTAAGGTGAAAAACCAACAGAGAAAGCAATAATAATAAATAACCGTAGGCTAATATAAGTGTTCGTACTCCGTTCTCCATCAATCCTATTGGGGGTTGTTTTTAACTTGTGTGGCGCTCGCACCATGTGTTCGGATTCGTTATTTGTGCAGGGGATTAACCTTGGAAAATTTAAATTGTGCTTATGGTTGGCAACATGTAGTGTTTTCAGTTATCCGTGAGAAAAATTGATTTCTCGGTTTTAAAACATGTTTCTTTCTATTTTCATGTAATTTATACTTCCTTCATGACCGGACAACTGCTTTGGGAGCTGAAACAGCCTCCCGTGTGAGCTAACTGCATCTGTAACTAACTAACAGATGTACTCAGCATCCAGATGTTTGCAACAAGTCAACTCCGTTGGTAAACAGTAGTTGTTGTTATAACTGAAAAGCCAAAAGAAGGAAACACTACAGAAATTTACTCGAAATTATCCATTACAAGCCAGATTTTAATAGTAAAACCAGATGGACTAAAGGGCGTCGATTTTTCTAAAGTTGTGGGGGGGGGGGGGAGAGAAATTAAAACTATCCAGTTAAAATGTGTGGGGGTTTAGTAGAAGCCCGGCGAATCCAGCTAGGGGGTCAGGGGGAGTGCTGTAAGCACCCACAACGGGGTCCAGGGCGGAGCTCCGGAAGCTGAAGCATTTTACACTATTTGAGAACCTATTTTCGGCTTTCCGAGACACGTTTGCAACGCATTGTTTAGCAAATTTCGGATGCTTTTCGTAAAAATTCTTTAGCATGAGAGGTCGTAAAAACCTAATTGTTACCAAAATTTCGTTTTTTTTAAACATTTTATTTACAAATTAAATTCCTTGATGAATTAATTTTTTTTTAAATATTATTAAATTAACGCTAGCTAACACTGAAAATTTAGGTTTGAAAACTTTTAGGTTTGCTTACTTTTCAAATGGTGGAAGATTTAGCTGACGTTCCTGAATTAACTGAGAATTAACTGAGAATTAACTGAATTAACTGAGAACTGATAAAGAGGAAAAGAGCTACTAGCAAATCAAACCGGCAACTTAGTCTTCAATTTTGATTCTTTGCTCGTTTTTTATGGAGTTAATTGGTATAGACATCAACTGACGAAAACTTGGAAGGAAAGCTTAACAAGTTTTGTTCTGTACAAATTTATCTGACGTTTTGGCTATAACCATAGCAAGAACAAACTAACCACCAGGCGACTTCAGCTGGCGTTTCGTTGACAATCAAAGTAATTTGAAATCCATGGAGGAAAGAAAAGAGTGGAGCTGGCATGACGTCACAGCTACGCGCTACCTGCTGACGCCAGTTAGCGGAGGGAAAATATCGTGGCCGCCATCTTAGTTAGTTTAACACTGATTGTCTGCAAGCGTTGGCAACGCACATTTCTTCCATATCTTTTCAATTTTTTCGATGAAAGTAGAAAAAAAACTGTCTCAGTAATTTCAACTTAAAAAATAACAATCCCAGACACAAACAAAATTCAGTTACAGATTCTTGGGTTTTGTTAATGCAACGTTTAAGGTTGCATTAGAATATTTTTTCAACGTTTAAACTCGTTGTGAATTAAGGAGTTTTATTAAACGTAGCCTAAACTGAACCAAAGTACTAGACATTAAAAAAAAATACTGCACTCTCCAAGAAAAGTCGTAATAACCGAGGCTTCTTTTGTGGTTTCCTCATCTGAAAGTTATACAAAATGTGGAATCTTTTTCCGACTTGAAATACGTAAAAATAGAAAAAAGAAAAACGTAATTATATTTTGCAATAAAACGAAAAGTCCATGACCAGGGCCAGTAGCTGATATTTTTTTCTGGGGGGTGGAAGGGATGGCAAAAAAATAAACAAAATCGGTACCATTTCAATGGGGGAAAAAACTTCTCACACAAAAAATACTTCTGATATACATTAGAAAAAACTGAAATTGAACTAGGGTAAGCTTTTTTAAGTCCCTCGTCTTTCTTGGGGACACTTCTATTTTGAAAAAAAATTGAAATATCCATGACCAGGAATGACCATGACCATGACCAGGCAGCTAGGAATTTTCCGGGGGGGGGGGGGGGGGGG